>JAOXNN020205412.1:0-15492 GCA_028571205.2 Hydropsyche betteni | reverse complement strand
CGGATGTACATCCAGGACCTGCGAACCAGGGCCGAGGAGGCCCAGCGCGGTGATGCCGAATCGCTGTCGGCGGAGCTTGCCGACCTTCAGGCCGAGATCTTGAAGATCGACCAGACGATCGAGCTCAAGATGCAGCCGTACGTCGCTGCCGCGACAGTGGTGGTCGAATGCCGGCCATCTGAGACGTGTGTGCAAGCACCGCCGATCCCAGACGTGGGCATCGTCGCACCAGCCGAGTTGACCAAGCGTTCGACGCTGGTCAATCAGTACACCCGAGCGCTCGACAATCTCACTGAGCTTCAGCTCGTAGCCAAACTCAAGGTCACCAGTGAGATCGTGCAAGAGCCTGTGCTGCCGAGGTTGGCTGAACCCAAGGTCGGCAAGAAAGTCGTGCTCGCAGGCATGGTTGCGGGCGGGATACTCGGCGTTCTCGGTGCGATTGTGCTGTCGCGGATCTCGAAGCGGACGATCAACACGACGCAGGTGAGCGAGATTCTTGGCCAGCCCGTCGTTGGGACCATGACCAGTATTAGAAGTGCCTCGCGCTCGAGGCTCAACGTGCTTGCCGATCTGCCGAGCAGCTCTGTTGAATTCATTGACGAGCTCGCCGTGCGCGCAGAGGCGCTGGCCAGCGTCGGCAAGAGCTTGACGGTCGCCGTCGTCGGGACCGAGCGTGGGGCAGCCGCCACCACGCTCGCACTTGCGCTGGCTGGGCGCTACTCCAACGCCGGCTCACAGGTCCTGCTCATCGATGCCGACCAGCGCGACCCGGAAATTTCGATGTTGTTCGGTGCATCTAAGAATTCCGGCGTCCCGGGCCTACTGGCAATCAATGCGCATCGTCGATCACGCGGGCGCGAAGACGCTGCACTGACCCGCTCTATCGGTTCCCCGTTCACCGACACATCCGTCGCGGATATCCGAATCTTGGGTGCGGGGAACAAGTCCGACGGAAACTCGTTGCGACGCTCGAATGTCCCTGACGTTCTCGAGGCCGCGTCCGGCGAGGCGCATGTGATCCTCATCGACGGCGGCCCGGTGTTGGAGTCGGCGACAACTCTTCACTTCTGCCAGTTGGTAGATGCCGTCGTGTTAGCCGTGCCCGTCAAGCGCCAGTCCGTGTCGTCGCTGACCGTCGTGGCTCACTTAAAATAATTTAAATTAAAGATGCCTTAGTCTAAAATATCATAGCTTTTGAGCTGTTATTATTTTTTTAAGAAAAAATTTAAAATCTCTAATGTAAGATAATATGACAGACAAACCTCATTTTTTCGTTTGTAAACAATGTATTTAATGCTAAAATAGGAATACAAAAATCTATTATAAATTAAATAAAAATTATTAGGAATACATGAGTTATCAAAAAATTACTAAAGTAAAAGAAGATTTTTAATATTTCTTGTTTAAAAAGAAACGAAGGCCAATGTTCTTAAATATTTTTAAAAACATTTCTGTTTAAAACCTTTTTGATTGATGATTCCAAATCGTTTATTACGAAAAATTTTAACGTGAAAAAATTGTTTAATAATAAGTAGTACCTACTACAGTCCTGACAAAACACCGTGATGTTTAACATGAGATTTTTTTCAACACGAAAAAGCATTTCAATCCCTTCAGTTTATGTTAAACTTTTTCCGCTATATACGATTTCATTTGCTTTTATGTAAAAAATACTTTTTTTTTCAGAAAGGAATCTAAATTCATGATTTATATTAGATTGGTATATAAAAATTATGATGATTCATAAGAAATATTAGGGACCCTTTCCAATTTGGAGACAAAAAGCCTCCACTACTTAGGTAAACTTAGGTAAACCCACTATTGCTTATTCATATACTTTATCTAGTGGTTTGTAGATTTCTATAAATCAACATCCACTTGACGCGTTACATTATCCTCTATCATATACAGAATTAACTAAAAACCCATTCGATTCAAAAAAAACCCCAAATACAAAGACCCACCCAAAAATCGACCGACTCAACAGATATTTTATGGCACTCAACGCTCGAAAATGGCCGACAATTGATTTCGTTCGACTCCGCATTCAATATGGCCGAAGCTTCAAGAGCACGTACGCGTCGGGTATATGGCCGCGAAAAGTCGCGCTTCGACCGCGCTCCGAAGATGGCGTCGCCGCCTTTTTTCCCGCCGGATAATCGGCCCTCGGGGGTTGTACGTGCTGCAAATGGAGGATCGGGCGCTACGCCCTCCGTTTCAGGACTGCGCCCCCGTCTTCGCTTCGGCGAGATAATGATTTCGACAGCTGACTTTGACAGATGTCAAAGGCCGGCGCCATTTTGGCGTTGCGTCGGTCGGATTTGTTTTCAGTGGATGTTGTGTAAATCACGTGTTATTGAGTGATGAAATTTTCGGTAATTACGCGGTATAATGTAAACGTATGATGTTTCAGCGGTGGGTTTACGTGACGCACGTGACGCGTTATTATTTCAATTTTAATTAACGCAAATATTGATGTTGCGATTTTCGCTCGGAGTTCGCGCGAGCAACAAAATGCAAAAGGGTGACCTTTATTTGCGCAATCGTTAAAATTAAACTTTGCTCTGCGAGACTGTTAATTTTTATATAGCGACGATAAAAATTCAATTATACAAATACGTGCACTTTCGTACCGACAGATAATGGCGGCTGTAAAATGATTGCCGGCGGTGTGCAACGTACAGTTTTATTTTTGAAGATTTAGAATATTCAAACTTTCAACTTGATCGTTTAATCATGTCCAATACGTTGATTGTTATTGGTTTATCGGTTAATTGACCTGAGGTCGTTTTGTTGAAGTGGCTTAATTATTAAACTTCTTAATTGCTTAAAGAAGATTACCACAACATGTAATAATATAAGAAAATCTTCCTCTTTCTCCGCCTAAATATGAATTAATAATTATTGTTAAACAGACTTATAGCATAGTTGTTACGAAGATAAATTATCTGAAATCGTTTACAAAGAAATTATTTTATTTTTTTAAATAACACACAGAAACCTTCATATTGTCTAAAATCCCCTATATAATCACGGATTTCTGTTTAATTCTGTCTGTTCGTCTGTCTATCTGTTCGAATGACGCTAGCGACTCTAGATATTCTAATATGGTCTTTATGCGTATACAGTTAGCGTCTATAATATGATGCTTATTACCTACTGCCTCTAGCTTTGCTTATATGACATCTGGTGACAATAACAAATGAACTATTTTGATTTTATTAATTAAATATTAAATATTCAAATCGGGTACGGGCATCGGGCAACCGATGTTATTAACATCGGGGCTATTTACTAGTTAATATATAAACTTACCTTATGCAGAATAAGATTTTATGTAATTCAAATAATTAACGAATAGTGAAATATTTTATTAATGGTTGTTAAGTAGATGGTTCAGTTTAGAGATAAAATAATTTTCATCTGGAATTTTTCGCATGTTAAATATATTTATACTGAACAAGAAATTAAATTTGACTTCATAATTTTCAATTGTTAATTCAGAAATAACTTTTATACTAAATAAAAATTGAGTGCATAAATTATATTAATTATTTACACTACAAAATCTTGTAGTTTCTTTTTATATTTTTTGTTGATTTTCCTCAAATGAAATTCACACATTTTTTCCCGATATAATAATATTTGTTTAAACAACAAAGTATATAATGAATATTATAAAAATATGACGCGATTTCGATGTATTGTTGTACACAATATAAAAAATATTTTTCCTTTTACACTATACCGCAATTCTAAGCTGAATAATAGAAATTACTTTTATAAAAAATATTCCAACTAAAGAGCCATCACTTGATTACCAACAAAACATTAATCGTAAGACAAAAGTCAAATAGTTTGGTTTTCAATTCAATATATGTAAATCGAAAATTTGATTCAAACATAATTCCGCATTTTCTTGCGTATTTTCCCGATTTTCATGCGCGTGCTTTGTGCGAGCACATTGGATTATTAAAATACACAAGTACATATTTGCAGAGATTTTAATACTTCAGTCTCGTTTATGGATTATGTGATCAAATGCATAATGTTTGCGAGGATTTCGTTCAAATATACCTATAGATTTTAAACTTTCGCGATAAATAAAACCGATTCGTTTTTACAATCATCTTATATTCAAGTTAAGTATTCAATTCCATAAACCGACATAATGAAATGACGAGGACTAACTCCTTAATCGATTGAAATTTTTAATGGGTTTGTTTATCTTGGGTTCATGATACCAAGCGATGGGGGGTTATGAGCGGGAAATTAGAAGACACATCGGCAAGATTGACTGGGATATAGAGTAATTGAAGTATCGCCATATTCCTTATTTCTTATATGGAGTGAAAACTCTAACAATCAGAGCTTGAAAAAGAAAAGTATAGATACATTTGAAATATGTTTTTTAAGGTATATACTTCTTATCCCATCAAATGATTCTATTCTGAGAGATCCTGATGTTAGAAAAAGGCTGTTTTCCACCTGCCTGGGATAAGTTCTTCAGTTCTTTGGGTAAGTTATGAAACGAGACCTGAATATTCTGAAATATGTGGTGTTAAGGGAAATAGAGGGAGAGAGAACCCCATCACGATAGTTTGACCAGATTAGGGCATCAATTTGTTTAACTTTGATACTGGTATTACAAGCTGCGATGTATCTGGAAAGTTGGAGGACAATTGTGAACTAATTTTAAGTATGGAAGAGAAATTATTGAATGGTTACTACCCTCAATCATCGGGAATATTATTAGGACGTATTCAATTACGCGAGCTTTTCAATTTTATCAAAGGTTGTACTGTACTTTTATGACACATTTCCGCGGGAATGGAATACGAGTTTTATGGGGAAAATGGTGAAGGGTTACCAAGTGTAAATGTGGGGTTGGTCACGGTTTATGGTGACTCACAATCGGGTCAATTAAACGTAGAGGAAAAATAGCCTATTGTTACGCAGATCGTTCTAGCATAATAAATTCATGTGTTGTTAAGTAATATACGTTAAACTTGCGTTGTTGGGATGAAATCATGCAATGTAAAATTTTAATGCAATTTCAAAAGATACGGAAAACTCGCTTATTTAATTGATCAAATGTTTATGATAAAATTTTCCTTATTACCCTAAGAACACTTATTTTCTTCATTTGACGTTAAGTAATTTAAACATAAACGTAACTCCTCGTATAATTTTTGTAATTGCGAAAAAAATTCGATTTTATACAGTTTTTTTCCAAGAATTTACTTTCAATTTAAAATTATGAAATCATAAAAAATTATGAATGAATTTATGAATTTATTTATTTATTTAATTACTAATGCGATTTAAAAGTATCCATTTCGAATTTTTTGATTTGCAACATTATTTATCATAAAATAATAATTTTACTAAAATGTCATTTCATATACGATTGCGAAAAATTTTCTAAATTGTGTAATTTGCGTATTACGTAAATTCTGCATATTTCTTCGCTAATTTCATATATGGCCCAATACCGAAAACCCAAACCATTTGAGTTTTTATTTTGCATCTTGGAATTTTATTTTTCATTGAATTACATAAAAAGTTTAATTAATCTATATATTATCTATACTATTACAATAATATTATAAACTTAAAATCATGTATATTTGAATAAAAAAAGAAATTTATTTAATTGTTAACATTATGTAAAAACTAGAACCTCATTAACGAATTTTTTAAACGAGATACCCATATAATAAAAAAATGTCATTTCGAAAAGTATAACATAAAGATCACGTATAATAAAAATCATCAACAAACAACTTCACCATAAACAACCATTAAAAATAATCCATCAAATTGTATTCAATATTTAATTACAGTACGAAGTGCACCAACCATAAAAACGAAACTAAATCTACATTTTGCACATCGAACAAATGCTTCACCGGTGACCAACACTTTCAGAACCAACTAAATATACATTTCCTTTATTCGGACTCCTTTATCCTTACTCAATCGAAACAAGAAAAAGTTCAAAGACCGTCTGAGCTCGTCGGTGAACATTTCAATGTTAAAAACGAGGCACGTTATTTTTACAGTACCATCGATCGTTAACCAAAAGCGTTTTAGTCGACAAAATCGTTTGCTAATTTGCATCACAGTGGAACTCAAGGCTGTATGGGAAGACGCATCCATTATCATCAGAAATATGCGAATCATCGTCGCGAATGTGTTTAATCATTCGAATATTTTATAGGAAACTGATTCGTTACTAGATTCCAATGTTTTTCAGCAATGTCCGACTATATTTGCGTTACCTTTGTGTTGTGTCTCTTTCTTTTTCATTGGTTTCGATTAGAGTGAAAGAGACAAATATTAGAGGCCACGAGGTTTGAGGAATCGTGCGTCATAGGTCAGTGATGGTAAAGTTGGTACCAATATCTTTTTAGTTCTGAATTTTTTTTATATAAATTAAAAAATCATTTTATATTTGAAAAATGATAAATTATTATATACATTATTGCTATTGAGTCATCGAGATTTCATATTATGTATTTAATTCTTATCAATTGATAAATGTAATCTTGGATCGTAAGTGGATCGGAAAAAATTGGATCATTTTCTATTTGCGGGTTAGCTTCGCGAAAAATACATGAAATTTTCTAATATGAATCCTATCATAAGAAAACCGAAAAATTATAGTGCATGGACGTTTTGGATTTTATTCCCATTTATTTGTGGTAGTTCTACTTGAAGTATAGATGTGAATTTATTGTTTATTTTATGATAGATTATTAATTTTGTTCTGCAGGAAGTATGGGTAGAAATATCTTTATCAAAACATGTAAGTTTTAGTTTAAAGTTATGAAATCATAATGAATAGTAGTTGTAAATTAATGGACATAATTGCTTTCTAGTGGACTATGTAATATTATATGTACTAGCAGAGTTTATTTTGAGGATAGCACAAGTTATTGAATTATGTGCAGTTCTTAGAAAAAAAGGAATTTTTTCAATTGGAATTATCCATAGGATTTGGGTATTTAATTACTTTTCCTTGATTACTATTTTTGGTGTATCATGTTCAATTATACAATTTGGTTTACCTGATATTTTATTTGAATACCAATCTAGTCTTCCATTGATTTGTGGCTATATTTTTATCAGAATGGTGAATTTTGTAAGATCTCTTTTGTATTCTTAATTTATGTAATAACAAGTGTTTTAAAATGTTGAAATTCAATTTTCGATATTACAAGTAGACTGAAAGCGATTATATGAAAAATATATGGATTGAAAATTCAAATGGTTTCGATTATGGATCAGGAATGGCACACAGTTTTTTTTATGGATATCTTAACATTGTTTTACCAAATAGAGGAGACGAAAATTATGCATTGAAGGAACTGATGGAAATTTATGAAAGCACTGAAAATATAAAATTCCCAATAAAGAAACTTTTTTTACTAATACCGAGATCTTTATATTGTCCACCAAATTTGTCTGAAATATCAAAAGGGCCAAAAATTCACATGGAAGCAGCAAAGGCAATTATTATATATTATTAATATTTCGTCATTGCATAAAAAATGTAATGAATACTTTGTGACATAATTTGAATTTCAGAATTTGGAATCAATTCAACGGAACAGAGCTGGTGTGAAATCTAGAATATATAAAATGTCAGTTTATAAAATACATGTGAGAGATCAAAATGGTCCAGTATATGTCGTGGCTGAGGGTGCAACACCATTATTATCTTTTTATGAAACTTTGAAGACTAATGGATCATATCAAAGTAAGACTTGTTTGTGTAAATATTTTTGTCGAGCAATAATTAATAATCTTTGTTGAATTTCAGAATATTATACAGAAAATATCGATGAAATCATTTTACAGTTTTATGATACTCTGAAAATGCTCATCGAAAATAATGTTGAAACTAAACACTTATGTGAATTGATTTATTATAATGGTAAGTTTAACAATAAAAAAAGTTTGATTACTACATTACCTATGAATCTGATTGTGAGTAACTTTAACTTTTCTGTTTTTTTATAAGATTTAGAATCTGAAGTAAATATTGGTGAAATATTACTTTCAAAAATTAGTGAAATACAAAATACCGAACGGATACAAAGATCATCGATTCCTTCATAGATCTTTAATTTTATTCATTACATTTTATTAATATTTTATAAGTATTTCAATGAATAAATAAATAATTTATCCAGTGGAAAGTTTTTTCATTTACAGATAAGGGAAAAATAATATTTTTTCTAATTTTTCAAATTGAACATTTTTTTAACTAAAAAATATTTTTTAACCACTAAAATATGAATTTTTACATATTTTTTTTAAGAAATTTAAAATGAATGTGCTCGAAATTATTGCTATTAAGACATCCTTCATGTTTGACGTTTAACCGTATAGGTTATGTTGTATTTTGATCGCTCACGTGGTTGCGGTCTCGTGTTTTTAGTGGTTTAAATTTGTGATGACCAATATGGGCAAGAAGAAAAGAAAAGTGCAAGACAGTGAGGAGAAAACTGATGCTCCTCCTCCAAAGAAAAAGAATACTGGTGATCCAATTGAAGCAGAAACAACGAAAGACGAAGAATTACAAGAAGATGAAAAAACATCCGCTCAATTTGACATCAAATTATTTCGGAAAAATTTAAGTAGCGTATCTAACAGATTAGTCGGTGAGTTTTGATATCAATTTATAATTTTTTTTTAATCACATTTATCTGAAGAAAACGATTGTTATTTTAGGTCTTACACAGTTTCTACATGTGTGTACTAAATCTGACAATAAAATAGATTATATCCAGAAATATATAGACAGTGGTGGAAGCCCTGGGGAAATTTTGAAGCAATTGGAAGGTCAGAGTCGTAAAGATTCATTGCTAGCAACAACGGTATTCGATTTATTTTATTTGATAATATCAAAGATTCAGTCATCTGCTGCTCATTTGCTGCAATCTCTTGAAGATACCTGCCGTTACTTTTTGAGTACATATATTTCTACTGTTGAGTTGATGTTAAGTGAAAAGTCAAATGCAAAACAGCAAATTACTACATTAAAGCTTCTTACTACAATGGTTACATTAAATTCGGAACTAGGTTTAACTATATTGAATCAATTATCTTTACAGTCAAAAATGTTAGGGCATTTAGTGAGGTTTAATAAATTGAAAGGTAAAGATAATGTACGCCCTCATTTCGTGAATTTTTTGATATCATTTTTAGTAGATAATAGCCCAACTTTGACTAAAACACTCTTAAATAAGCAAGGTCTTTTGGGGATAATTTTTCCGGGCTTAGTAAATGATGATGCTCATACTGTATTATCTGTGATTGAATTGTTGAAAAATTCCGTCTTGAATAGTTCTGCAATTTCAAAAACTGCTAAAATTCATCTGTTCAGTCATCAAGTTATTTCTCATATCTTTAATTTGTTCAATTGGGGAAAACGGATCAAGTCTGAAAATGTTATGAATGAAATCAACAATGTAAAGTCTGCAGTAGATGAACTTTTATTCATACTTTTCACATCTACTAAAAATGGGATATATTTCTTCGATAGTACTTTAGGAACTAGCGATATTCCTAAAAATAAGTATTTATGGAAAGCTATAGAATTATTAGATGCTCCATGGAATAATGAGTATGCTGGTCAGTGTATTATTAGAATATTATCCGTCAACCCTGAAATGTGGAAGCCTGTAAAAAATATCATAGACGGATCATATGATTCCAAATATTCAGAGCAATGGTTGAAAACTATACATTTTCTGAGAGATTCTGTGACATCTATAAGACCTGAATCAATTTTGAACAAAAACATTGAAATGGATCCTCCAGCTTTGGCCGATTATATCAAAAATATTTATTTATCGACATCGATTCTAATAACCTCAAAAGCTGTGTTCAAATCTAAGAATGAAACTATGATAAATGAAGTTATTATATTATTACATACATTATTATCATCTGTTCAAAATATTATGAATCTGTCAGAAACTGATTATGTTTTGTCCAAATCGGTGAAAGCGTTATTGAAAAGTCGATCAGAAGATATCGTTTCGAAATATTTTCCAACTGTAGATGATTTGATTCTAACATTACATTCTGTATTGGATAAAGTTGAACAAGAAAATTTGAAAGTTGATGAAACAACAGCTAAAAGTAAATTACTTATTAATTTACTAGATTTTTTATTGATATATGATGAAATACTACCAAATTCGTTCAATCCAATCTTGGTGAATTTGGATACTAAAAGACTGTTTGAAAAAATTGAATTTTTCAGTCAGTGTGACAGAACAGAATTAAAATTGAAAGCTATCACTTTTTTGCTATGTGCAGATAAATTAGCATTTTCTCCAGAAAAACCTTTATTTAAAGAGATTTTACCAGCAATGTTTGAAGTTCTTATTCAAGATGACCACAAAATGGTTATTGAAGCTCACAAAATATTGTTTGAAATTCTTAATACGATCAATGTATTTAGTAACAATAAAATGGAAATAAATATCCTTTTATACATTGTTCCCATATTAGCGAAAAAGTATGAATATTTGTTGCACATGATAGTTGAATTATTAGAAGATGTTATTTTGAACAGTGAAAAGTATAGTATTGAATTTTCGAAATATTCAATTAATAAATGTAAAACTGATACCCAATCTAAAGATAATATTGCAGTTATTTTTAACAATTTGGAAAATTTCAGTAAGAATAAGAAAGAACTGTATTTTATTGAAGATAGACCGCTTTTTACATTTTTTATTATGGGATTGTTAAAAAATATTAACAAGCTTGAAAATTATCGTGAAGGTGTACAAGATTTAACAAATAAATTCACTTGTTGCCTATTACATTTTCAAGATAATCCCAATGTATTTTTGGACGTTTTGTCACATTTTCGAAAGGAAATGGATATGGATAGTTATATATTTAGTTGGAAAACTGAACCGCATTCAGTAAGTAAAAAAATATTTAACAAAAAAAGCTTAATTTATAAATTGAGTTCTTCACTTTTAAGTGAAATTGAAATCAATATAGAAGATACATTCGATTTGAAACGCATAGATGATTGGTGTTCGGATAAAAAATGTATCAAAATAGATGAATCAATTTATGTTATTGAAGGAACTTTGATAACCAATTCAGAAATTATGATATTACTTAATATCGTATTGTTTTACATAGTACAACAAAATAAATTGAATATTTTAAATGAAATTAAAATGTCAAATGCAAAAAAAGCTCTTATGGGTATTTTGGAAATGAGTCTACTTCTAGATAAGTCTGGCAAACGATTATATACCGACATTTTGCAAAGATTTTTGGGAAACCCTGATTTACTGAACAATTTTAATCCATTTGAAACACATCCTTCACTTGTATCTAACATAATTTTTGACATATTCAACCATTGCAATGATAAAGGATTGGAAGCAGGAATGATTGATGTTATTTATCGTCCATATAAAAACAAATTGTTTTTGTTTTTAATGAAAGAAATACAGCTTTGTGAAAAAGCAAAGAAAGGAAGAAAAATTAACAATATCGAAAAAGTTTTATCTTTATTAAGCCTAGATTTTAATGATTCTGTGTCTCTTTTAGTTGGGATTCTAAAACTAAATGTTTCTGCTATGGAAACGGATACGAATGAAGCCTCGTCGTGGATTTTTGTTATTTGTCATATACTACAATTGTGTACAAAAAATTCCTTATCCTTACTTGAATCAAATTTTAATGGCATATTGAATTTATATTTTAAAATTATCGGAAAATTAGATTCGGTGATTAATGTGTCTGATTTAGAGTTATGTTTATATGACTATTTGCTTATCAATCCCAGTTTAATCGAAAAAATTCCCGATAAAATTTTTGAAACAATGTTCAATGCAAAACATAATAGTAAAAATACTGCCAAATTTGGATGTATTCTTCTCTCATCAAATGAAAAATTGTTGCCAATATTTACAAAATATGCTACAAACGATGAGTTTTTGGCAAAAAGGGAATTTATGATACCTCTTGCACTAACAGCATTTAGACATTCTAAATTCAAATCTGAATCAAATGTGTTGAGTAATATTTATAAATATTACAAATCAAGTATACAAAAAATAATAGAAAAACCTCAAAAGGCTTCACAGATTTACATTGAAAATGTAGATTTAATAATAAAATTAATTTATCATTGTATGGATATGGATGAGTGTGAAACATTTTTGAAGAAAATTCATAAATTTGATTCTGTGGAAATTTTCCATATATCTTTAATCGAAACTATTTTCTATAAATATACCATGATGGCTGAAAATAAACCCGATCTGAAATATTTGGAGAATTTCTTATTAACTTTGCTACAGTTGTTGAATGTGGCATTGAAACGAGATGAACTCCAAATTGATAAAGTAATGAAAATATCAGGAAGCTTATCAAATATATTATCGTTGTCTATCGATTACCAAAAACAATATCCCGAAGAAGCATTTGATTTTAAAAACTTAATCAAAAATAGTATTTGGCAAAATTCTTTCAAATTTTCTCTGAAAGTATTATTGAAATCTAGTGAAACTACTCAGGCATCTGACATCATTGGAAATATCAGTTGTATAATAGATACATTTTATCCACAAGATGATTCTGACATAGTCAGTCTTTTCGACATGACAACTTCTCATTCAGAATTTTTAAACGTGATGTTGAGTATGCAGAACTCAAATGTAAAGACACAATTGGTAAAATTATTATACGTATTAGTATGCAAAAATAAAAGTGTAATGAAAGAATCCCATATACCTGTATATTTAAGTGCTTATCAAGCCACTAGAAATCAAAATGATCGTATTTTACTTTCATTACTCAGATTGTATGAAACAAATGGAAATTCTATGACCGAATATAGACCATATTTATGGAGCGAAATTGGTGCTAATTATTTCGCATTGAAAAGTAATCGTAAAAAAACCTCTTTATGGAGTAATCCTACAGTTAACCATGTACTAAATCTTTTGGACAAAGAAATGATTGAAAAAAGTATTAAAAATTTCCCAGTTGACCAAGAACTCAATCGTGATCATTTTCTGGATATACTCAAGGACAATGAAATTGACAATTGTCTGTATAAAACTGTTGATGATGCTTTTGATATTATAAACAAAATACCGCCGAAAAAGAATTTGATTAATAATGATTATGATAAATATATTATCACAAAACTATCATACCCCACATATAAATCTGCTTTACAATTGATAACTAAAAGCGAATTTCAAAACTCGTTGCTAACATCAGATTGCTCTGAAATATATGATCCGGCTTTTTTGTTGCCCATGTTGAATTTTACTGTTGCTCCTGGATCTATGATATCATGTCACCGTATTCTACGCTGCGGAATCCTTGCAGTGCCGTTGATGGCTTTGTCATCTTCCTGTCCATTAATGCGATCAGCTGCATATAATATTTTACATAGATTTTATGCACATTTAGAATCTGAAATGTGAGGATTTTTCATTATTAATATTTAAGTATTTTTATACATTTTTAATAATTTTAATAATTTTTCAGGTTCTACAAGAATGATAAATTATTATGGGCCCAGTTTTTGGATACTTTGAGATGCAGTCTGAAAACTGGTATTGTAAATACTAATAAAAATTCTGAAGTTGTGAGCAGCGCGTCTAGTCCCAGATTACCTGCTATTTGCTCTTTATATTTAGCTAGAGCAGCTTTGATTATGACTAATCCTTTAGATCCTCTTTTCAAACCTGTAAATAATTTTATTATATCGAAACAATTCATTGACTTTACAATTGTTCCCGATTTATTGGATCTATTCCATAATACTGATATAACATACATAGAACGTAGAACATGGATACTTAAGGTAATCAGAGATGGTGTGAAAACATTTGAAGATATCAAAGTTTTGCTCAGAAGTGTCACATTCAAAATATTACTAGATTTTTATTCATGTAGTTTGAGTGATGTTCAAACAAAGTTACTAATTTTAGATATTTTGAATGTAACTATACAAATTCCACGAGCAGCTAAAATTTTAGTTGACAGTTATGGTTTGTTTCCATGGTTAAATACTGCATTCAAAAGTTTTGAAAAAGAAAATAAAGAATGCATTTCTAAAGGTATAAATTTAATTCATAATTTGTTCATTGCTTTGGTAACGGAGTCTACTTCAAAAATATTAGATAACCAAAAAGACAATGCTTTTGACACATTTTTAGCTGGAAAGTGTTTCAGATTGAGTGAATCATTGCATTCTGAATTTTTGTTTTTAATATTAAGTTTAATTAATAGAATATCTGTCATGAACATTGTAGATTTAAAAATCTATTTGGGAGTGTTGAAAAAGTTATCCAATGGTGCTTTTAAACAAATAACGCATACTCAAATCATAAAATTTATTCAAGAATGTGAGCATGTTGCAGATTCTTCAAAAAAATATTGTAAAATAATAACATCATCGATTTCAGGATCAAATCGTAATTCTAAATTGCTCTATATTTCTCTTTCAATCATGAATAACTTGAAAAATTGCACTGAAAAGGATGAGATTATTAAAATTTTGCATGAAATAGTAATACGATGGATATCAGATGAATAAATATACTAGCAATGTATTCATCATTTTATTTTTGTCTTGTACTATAATAGGTAATGTTTTTTTTACACTAAAAGCTACTTTCAGCTAAAGGTGTATTTTCAATTTCATCTTCAATGCTTTTAATTAGGAAAATTATAGTTGAAAATATTATAAGTATTGATTTAATCAAGATTTTTTCTCTGATGAATTTTCGATTTTCGCTGCCCTGTAAAAAAATGCGAAAAATATAGTCTAACAAAAAATTTCCTAGGTCATACATATTTTTTTATACAATTATGTTCAATAAAAACAATAAGAAACCAACACGTTTTGAGGACAAACCCAGATTCCTTCAATGGTTGTTAACCATAACAAGCTATTTTGTAGCTTCATCTGACTAGTGGATTTCAAATGCGCATTCTCACGCTTACTGTTTTGTCATTGAACTTTTTTGCTGCGTCTTCAGCCTTAGCCGCTGGCACTTCAGGGGTGGTGACCGATCTTGAAGGCAAGACTTTCGTTAAACAATCAACCGGCATGTTTGAAGCCTCAGTCGGAACAATGGTTCTGCCCGGGCAGGAAATTCTCGTTGGTTTCAACGCTTCTGCGAACTTGATGATTGAGGGCTGCGCCGTCGTTCTTGGAGCAGGGTCTCAGTATGCAATGCCGAAAAACGCGCCATGCGCGGCTGGCGAGACTCTTCATATTGGTGGTGTGAACGTGACACCGGCGAATGGCGGCGGCATTTATGAACCTGGCACAAGTTCAGTTGTCCCAACCACTGGTGGTGGCGTTTTGGGCGGCGGTGCAGGGATTGCGGCGGCTGTGGCCGGCGGTCTGGCGCTGACAGGCATTGTTGGTTTCATGGTCATGGCGGAAGAAGAGAAAACGAACTGCGCCAG
>JAOXNN020205405.1:0-20977 GCA_028571205.2 Hydropsyche betteni | reverse complement strand
CATCCTTACAGCTCGGTTCAGATCCTTATCTTTAGGGAATAAAGTCTTCATCTAAGCCCTTCCGCTCAAGAAGAACAAAATCAGGTCACATCTACTCATCTAAGGAGAGGCTGATGCTGACAAAATCCTCCTATCTCCTCAAAGTGCCACTGATTGACAGTATACAGAGTTTAGGCAGTTTCAATATGGCTCCTACTTCTCCTGAGAAGAAACCGGAATACTTGAAATCAGGAGAGAGTTTATCTCCACCGAAGATAGTAATAAAAAGTCCTACACGGCCGCAACTTAAGTAACAGTCAAAAGCAGATAAACCAGCATTGGCAGTTAGCCCAGCTACAGGTGCTAAGATTGAAGAGAGGGAGATACGAAAGAGTATCGTGAGAGAGGACTTCCAGATGGAGCATCACCCTAATCTGCTGAAACATATTATGTTCAGGCTAAATAGATTATGAGTTCTTAGGCATATATATTTTTGAATAATAAACTTTTAGAGTCATTATTGCATTAGATAGTTAGAGGCGGTAACTGATTTTAGATCGAAGTACATGGATCTTTCTGTGATTGCTCAATGATCCTCAGGCGGGATCGTTAAAGTTCGAAGTTGAGTCCGTAAGTTAAGATTAAGTATGTGCGAAATAGCAATTCTTCGGTTTCGCTAAGTTGTTGATACTACGCTATGCTTTAATATCTCCTGTCCTCTGGCAAAAGATTTTACATCTTCGTGTCATAAGAAGACCGCGTCCTTTGGAAAATACTTATCGACGCTATATTTTGTTTTACTGGAAACACCAACACAATAATTAAATCTCATAAATGCGATTGAACTAAATGACATCAAAGTGCCTTTCTCATAATGATACGATTTCCCTCATCTTCGTATTCCTGTTTGGTGATCCACATGTTCTTGAAATAGGTCAGTTTAGAAAGAATGCTTCCACCACTCCAACACATTATATTTCGCTTTGTCGGAGCCAACAACCTGATCTTCACTTCTTTTCCTGCACTCTTCTTTAACTCATTTAGGAATCTATCTGGTAATCCCTCAAACATAGTATTTCCTCCAGACAACACGATATTGTGGTACAGTGATTTCCTTAAGTCGATGTCAACTTTAGCCAGACTGTTCAACATCAGTTGAGAAAGTGCTGCGTAAGGGAAGGATTACATGGGTAGTCCAGGCCTACTCTTTCAGGGGAGAACAGGATCTATCCTGCGAGGGTTCTCTAGGTTGATAATTATAGGTTCGATCCATCGGGTAAAACGTACTTGTCCTTGATCTCCTTCATTTTCTTCTCTTAATCTCTTTCCACTGCATAGCTGCTAATTGAGCACTTGGTTTATTTGAGTTTTCTCACTAACTCAAATTCCGCCTACATAACTGGTTCATTACACTTGTATGGAAACTAGCTCCGTTCTTCCTGAGAAGGTGCATAAGATGTTGTGTAACGTCTCTTCCTCCCAAATCGATACGTTCGCATGCATGAGGAAGAGAATAACCTTCATAAACTGGTACAACGTGTGTAACTCCGTCGCCTGAGTCCAGTACCACACCTGTTGTGTTTCCGCTTCCATAAAGAGACAGAACTCCTTGTACGGCGACAAACAAAGCAGGAACGTTGTACTTGTTGAAGAATATGTCAATCAGCTTGAGTTTGTGTGAGAGTGGGTTCAAGTTTGGTTCGGTGAGTAAAACAGGATACTCTTTTGGAGAAGCTTTGAGCACTTCATAAGCATGTTTCCACAGTAACTCCATGTCATCCCAGTTTTATACGATACCGTGGGTCATTGGGTACTTGAGCTTAAGAAGTCCTCGACGTTCTGTGTTGAGAGCCTCACCAACTACTATGTCTGATTGGTTTGGAGAGGGGATAACCACTTTATACTTGGGGCGTCCGACTCTAAATTAATGAAGAAAATGTACAGAGTTGAAAAGACGATGGGCTTCTCCTCACCAGAATATCCTGCCTTGATGAGGCCACTTCCCTGAATTAGTATCGTTTTACGTTGTCGATAACGATGGGAGAGTTTAGGAACTAGTCGAGGCTCATTTAAATTAAATCAAATCACTGAATCATGATCTGTTCGACACTCAATAATTCATTAAACAATATGTTAATTAGATAACTTGGAGTTCGTAGCTTTTTTGTAAATTGATAGAACAACTGGAGTTGAACTGATGCAAATAAGGTAAGTTGAGATCAATGACGAAGGTTAGTAAGATAAGTTTCATAACTGGATAACTCTAACTGGCAGTAGGATCTCTGCCTAAGTGTAATTGGAATAGATCATCAAAGTAAAACATAAGCACTTTTACATTTGTATATTATCCACAAAAGTGTTCTTTGTTCATAGGTTCGATACAAATCCACCCAAAAATAGAACTTTCAGAACACATTTAAATCTAAGAAAACTTTGGAACTTATAATCAATTCGATGAAGCTCCTTGCCTTAGCTGCCCTCTTATTTGGTTTTTCTACAACCCACGAGATCTAAGTCTAAGATTCACTCAGTGTTTAGATTGCCAAGGACAGAAAAGCAAAAAAGCCCCATGGATTAGTTAAAGGTGTTAAAATAATTAGGAAGGGATAAATTGGTGATGAGGAAGGAGAAGGTAAAGTGGAGATTATAGGAGTGGTTGAAAGGAAAGGTCGAGGAAAAGGACGTGGGGATTATCAGTCCTGCTAAAAAGGTGAATGCAAACGTAAGTACGCTGAAGATGGCTAGACATTAGGATAATGCACAGGCAAAGATGGATAATGCTGTGGAGAGTGTGGAGGAAAAGGATATGGAAAAGGGCGTCAGTGCTGCGGAAAGGAAGGCTGCTAACATAGAATATAAACGTACGAAGGAGAGGGTTATGGCCAAAAAGGTTTGAACCGCAGAAGAGGAAACATAGATGACCTCGTCTAAAGTCATGCTGGTGGAGATGAAGCTGGTGAGTCTTGTGATAAAAATGAGTGCAAAGGCAGAAACCGTCCCAAAGGAAGAGGCCGATGGAGAGGCAGAGGTCAAGGCCATCGAAGAGGCCGAGGAAAAGAGCATAGACATGGAGGTGGCAAACAAGATGGTTCCTGCTAGAAAGGCGAATGTTAGAGAAAGGTTGTAGGAAAAGCTTAGGCGAAAAGTTAGTTGAAGACCCGCCAGAAGAATGTCGATGATGACCAAAATTGCCTTGTCACAGGAACTTGCGCTGCCAAAGGAACTTGCGCTGCTGGCGGTGCTTGTATTGAACCCGTTAGAATTGCTTGATAAGTAAATGAGAAAATAGACATTTGAGTAAACATATTTACGAATATTATCAGGTTTATACATGTTGCTTCAAAATAGTCTTTCCATTTTAGAATACACATACTTATAGATACTCTAAGGAAATATTTGAAGGTTTTCCTTAGGTTTACCAACTTGCTACTTAACATATTTAGCTAGGTGTTATTTGGAGTGGGAGATATGGTACAGGGTGTTATAAACACGAAGAAAAGATGAACTAATCATTTTAAAACTCTTTATCCATTTATTTTTGATAATCTATTTTATCTTTCTTCCGGCAACTAGTGCCTGATTTCTTTCTTTTTCTCTTAGCTGAGGATCACACAGCACTTCACATCTTTTCGTCTGTCTGTGCTCGTATTTAAACTGCCTGATATATTCAATAGACAATAAACTTAGTAAACTTAATTCAAATCAAAGGCTGCACTGTTAGGGCCTGCCAAAGCTCCTGCCAACACTTACTGTCTTCCCTGAGTTATCGTATATTTACATCATAAGTAAGTCCCAGTAACACAGACCTTCGTTGGAACCTGGTTCCAACACTAACATATGGAGTTCATCTTTGAACAGATGCTTAAGATTCTTCTATAGACTCCGTGAAAATCTAGAGAAATAGTTGTAGATGTCAGCAACGTTCAGGACATCCTTGAATCCTGTACTTATAGCATTGACTATTGTTCGAGTTTTGGTTTATTTGAGAGCGCAGAAGGACTCCAGAAACTTTCCAAGGACCCTCGGATTAAGTGTTAGACTTTGTTTCTGCATAGAATCTCAATTACGAATACCATATCAGTGAAGATACTGAGAGTTTGCTGTCGGAGTGGAAACCTTACGAAATCGAAGTATTCTGCCATGATCTCCTGGAACTACTCTTTTAAGATATACCTTCCCGAAGGTTTGAAGAAAACTTTCACGATGTCTTAAGCATAGTTCTCTCTAAGCTTGTCGAACATTATCACAAGCTATTATTATTGACTGCAGGGATACATCTGCTGCTATTATGCAACCAACTTGAAACTGTTGTCAATTGTCTAGTCTTTGGCTACAATTGAAGAGGCATCAAGAGAGTGTTAACATTTAGAGGTCATAAGCTCCACCATTTTGGGTGAGTATAGGAAGGTTTTTCCACTTGACTGAGGTGAGTTAAAGTTCTAACTGGACATCACCTTCCCAAGAGTCTGCTTAGAAAGAGTATGTGTGGCTGCTGTCAGCATCTCCTCAGACAGTTTATGGTTTTTAGTTGGCTCATTTGTCTAGATATCCACGATAGAGTTGACCTCCTTTATCGATTGTTTGAACTTGAGCTTGTTTTTGGTACTCTAAAACATCCTAAACCCGTTCTTGGGTTTCTCAATTTTAACTTACTACAGGAGTAGATGATTGTTCTAACTCTTCAATTGTTTAGTTGAGTTCTGGTTGAGGTTGGCACTCCTTCTCGACATAGATCTCTGGTAGTTATCGGGAGGAAGTCTAAACTTACTGGATTTGCATGTTCGTCTTTATCTATCTTAGAGTCTGCCAAAGTTAAACCGTGATTAGAGTCGACTGTTAGCCTTTATACTCGCAAGATACTGCTTAAGATCTAACTGAAGGTTCAGACTAGTAGGGTTGCTTTGGAATCGTTCTAAGAGTTTTTTGAGTTCAGTATCGGATTAGACGAGTCTTTTTTTGAGGATGTTTTTGTCGGAGAGGGAGAGCTCTGAGTTAGGAAGTTCTTACGGAAGCACTTGTCGATAAGATTGGAGGCTTTAGCGTGGTCAAAAAAGTTGCAGCCGACTGGAGACTTGTCCTTTTACTGTCTGGGCAGTTGAGTTTTCATTTTAAACCGTTAAAATTTAGTGATCGATAACTATGATGAGTAATCAATAATATGGCTTCAACTATTAAACATAAACAGATTCATTTGCTCGAAGGGCTGCGAGAATGTTGCTGAGTGTGTTCCTCGGTATTTACAAATTATTCCTAGAACTATTCTTCTTCGTCGCTTTAAGGTTCAAATATCGGTTTGCCGGGGTTAAGTCGTTGCTCCTGTTGGATAGTGTAGATGAGGTAGTTACTTATTCCTCGGACAGCACTGAGTTAAGAAGGGCTTACTTCAATTTGAGTTGATAGACGACATCGGGGTCGGATACATGTAGATGCTTCTCAAACTATCGACGGACTAACGCACGAGCAGCCAATACTTTGTTACTCTGACTGTAATTATGAGGCACCTACCTCCTTAACCATCCGAGGAATGATCTTCAGGCAGTCTCTGAATACACCGATGGCAGTTCGAGAATCTATCATTGTTGTAAATTTATTATTGGGATTAGGATTTTTATTATGTTGTTTGTTCATAACAATCTATTGGTATATTATCTCACATCTCCACTTATTTGTAAGTTTTAATGAAACAGTCAGCACATTTAAAAATCACCAACGCAAGTGCCGAAGCCAAAATAATTCTTGCTCGCTAACTAAAGCACAAACACTAGTACTATTAGGCAATAAAGCTCTATACTAAAGGCATATTTCTTAAAGAAGATCCTACATACCTCTCCTAACTCGCATAGATCTATGAATCCATTCTCGATTTGTCCACTGCCCTCAATCTTCATAAAAGAGCCTAACAGTTACGTTCAGTACAGAACGAGAAAGTAAGAACACTGGCTCTTACTAAAGGATTTAGTTTGATGGACTCTGGCAGCATGAAGAACATTCTATTCGACTGTGAGTATCCCTAATTCAAAAAGGCGTATCCTGTTTTCAGGAATAAGTTGAGAGTGATGGCTGAAGAAGATGTAGAGATTGGGGAGAACTTAATAAATTGTTTGGGGTTTCTATAGACAGATTATAGGGCATTTGCAGTGGAGGAACTGATGAAGTGTTTGGGAAAGAAACCTAAACAAGTGGAACTGGTGGTGTTGCATGCACTGATTAAGTGGAGTCTGTGTAGAATGGCGGAAGGGTATAAACTATTTTGGGAGGCATATGAGATTTCTCCGGAAGATCCAATAGTTATGCTATTTCTGAGGTTAATCAACCCTAAAGTGGAGGCCATGTACAAATAAACTCAGTATCTGTTGATCGACAACAAGATCGAGAAGTGTCTAATTAACATAAGGAAAGCCCTGGAATTGCACCCTCATCACACTAACTTCCTTATCGTAAAAGCGTACATTCATCGCACCCGTTAGTAATACTAAGCTGCTTTATGCGATCTTTAACTTGCTAACAAAACTCTTAAGGATTCCTCTCTGTAACCCTAACTCCGAAACCAAATTGCCTTAACGTATAATTAGATGGGCAGTTTCCTGTTTAAGAAGAAGAAATTTACAGAGGCGATTGCTCTATTCAACGAGGGCATAACATTTAAACCGAAGGATTGGGGGATGAGAGCAAATAGAGGAGACTGTTATAAGGCATTAAATGACTATTCGAAGGCTCTTGAGGATTATTTGTTGGCGTATAATCTATCTGGTGATGTACAGGAGATGAACTTCAGGTTAGGAACTATTTACAATAGCAGAGGAATAGCAAACTTCAATAATAAGAATCCTAGACAAGCTGTTATCTAATTCAGCTAAGCCATAAAGTACTGCAAGAACCATAGTCAGTTCTATATCAATAGAGCGAAGTCCTTAGTGTAGCTTAGCAAAGTCCCTTAGGCAGTCGCTGATTTTTAACAAGCCCTCAAATACGACCCTAACAACACAGAAGCTCAGAAGTATCTCCTGCAATATAAACCGTAAGAGATCAAACCGCCCCGCAGAAAGCCTTGACAATCTATAATTCTATTTGAAAATTAACATGCTCTTCCACTTATGGATCTGTGCAGTGTTCTTCTTATGTTGGGAAGGGGTGATGAGCAGTATGGTGGCTGTTTCATCTCTTACGATCACTCCGCTCAATACTCAGTACACAACCTTCAGTCCCTACATTGGCAATTCAGTCCTCATCCGTTCAATCACTAGTGTCGACACTAACACAGTATTCTCTTTCGAGTATGTGTCTGTTATGGGTACTATCTTTACTTAAAACAACACATGCGCCATAATAACCAACACTGTTTCGAATAACACCAACTTTGTCTCTGTGGATATTCGATATGTTTTGATCTCTCGGCTCATAGTACTGTATTCAGGAGAGGTAGAGATAACGGGGAGTACAGTGAACTTGGGAGTGATTATACCGAATGGCACTGCTGTTACGGTAGGAGTGGCAATAAATGGATGGCGTTCTGTTAATAGAATAGAAGTTATAAGTGCTAACTATTTTCATGGGAATAAGTCTCTGCAAATAAGAAGTAATATTAGTAGTGGAGGATGGATGTTATGCACAGTGTTCATCTTGAATGCTAGTGAGTTTGTACCAAGTTGGTCAACAGTCTCCCAAACGGTGAGTAGTTCACCCAGTGTCATAGTAGGGTTCTGGGCAGTAGCATTTCCTGGGAGGAGTGGGGTGTGGTGTGTAGACCAATGTAGTGTAGTGGCACAGACGAACACTAAAGTGATGATAATACGATCAAACTACGATACTGTAGCGTTTAGTGCTGCAACTAGCGTAGATAGTTCTACCAACTGGCTTATGATTAGTCTGGTGGGAATAGCCTCACTCATCGCTTTACTGTTACTTGTACCCACAATCAAATACGCTAGAGACTATTTCTGTCCGGTAGGAGCCAACTCTGTACTTCCAGCCGATAACACTGAATACATCAATAATGACACTCAAGTGCATATGACTAAAGTGAAATATCGGTTAGTGGTTAAACCCTAAGGGTATGCATCTATCCCCTGTTGCATTTGCCTATAAGCTGATTCCAACTGTAGAATAATCCCCTGTGGGCATAACGAATACTGCGAAAAATGTTTGTTATACATCTCTAAGCATAAGAAAGAGTGCTCTATTTGTAGATGTCCCATCGATTAAATTGAGTATTTCAGCCAGACACCCAAACTCTACAGTTTTGAGGATGCTTATTTACATAGACAAGTTTCATGATATAATTCGTATTCGTTTATAAGCTATGTGCAAATACGTGGTGTTGTGTCTGTTACTGATTCTCCCTTTAATGATGGGTTACTATAAACAACATTCTCCCCTTATCGATAATGGTGTATGGTTCTACGATAGACTAGTAACGAAAATGGGTATGCATACATTAATTAAGTCAGACGTCAACCCTCTCTTCCATTACCAACATCTCAACTATGAGAATGGGGTCTGTTCTTCAAAGATGGGCCCTGCATGCTCTTTTCTTCGTCCTTACATGCCCCTCCAAAGTAATTGCACCTTTCCATTCAGAATATCCTAAGCTCAATTAATAAGTATCGAAAGCACAGGCAGTACTGTTGCCTGTTGCTCGTCGATATGCCCCCATTTTATAAAAAGTGACAGCAGAGTAAAGCAATATTCTGTTTCTGCCCTCAGATTAGATGAAAAAATACGATAAACTGCTATAAGTCCAATATGCTACATGATCACCCACTCACAAATTAGTCATTTAAAAATATCTCGTAGAGCTCCACTGCTCTTAATACGTTTTAGTCCTTTCGATTAGATACGGGGGTTTGGAGACATTACCCGTTGCTTCTTTGGCTCCTTCTTAATTGATTTGTCAGGACGACGTTTGGCTCGTTAAACCAACAAATCGTTATTGAGTTTATTCTTGCTTTTTGTTTTTTTGAGAGTTTTCCGTTTGTGAGGGTTAAGAGTGCTATCCTATCCCCTCCCTATGATCTTGGTGGAGATCACTGTTGCGTCCTTATTTAAACTGAGGTTCTATTTGTTATTGAGTGTGCTCTATTTGCTTTATTTACTGATGGGAATTTTGAGGTCGTCAGGGAGAATTTGGGTGGGAGAGGATGTCTATCGAGCGAAATAGAAATCTATGAACATTGGTTAGAAGGGTCTGGTATCGGATTACTATTGGCGCAGTTTACGCTAGAATTATTACTCAGTTTAGCCAATTTATTATTCGTTAATGTTGTATATGAGGAGGTCTACTCTGATGGGTGTGGGGATCTTCCGTTAGATTACGTCAGAGACTTTGAGTTTCCTGACCCACGGGTGTGCCAGAATCTAGCGGATGCCACCCAAAGATCCCAATCTTCGGCGAGGATCCTTGACTAGTAGACCACTTAACAACATTTTTATTTAGGGAGAGAGATCGACGTAACTCGGAAAATCCACTTATTAGTGTTGGATGGAGTAATATATCTTTTCAACATCCCGGGAGTAGAAGGGAGGGTTACCGGTAACCAGCTCATAAAGAAGTGCCCCCAGACAATAGTAATCCACTGCAAATGTATGTCCACTCTTATTTAGCATTTAGGGAGCCATGTATTATGGACTACCACAGTAAGTATATGTAGATTCGTCTTTTTATACGTGTCCTTTAGACAGTCCGAAATCAGCAATTTTAAGATGCCCATCATGGTCGATAATAATGTTTTAAGGTTTGATATCTCTGTAGATAATTTTCTTGCTATGGAGATACTTGAACCCAGTAAGAATCTCAATAAAACAATATCTGGCTTAGTCCTCAGTCATTCTCTTTACTTTGCGGAGGTAATAAAATAATTATCCTCCTGGACAATCTACATCATCTATATCGTACATTCCAAAGCAAATGCAACGAAATTGCATGTTTCAAATGCGTAGTCCATCCTCAACACGTAAGGATTATCCAGATCTACCATTATATCTCTTTCATTCGTAACTACACATTATTTGCCGCTTTAAAGTAGCCCCTCTTTCTCCATGAGCTTTAAGGCATAAAACTTTCCGTTGCCTTTCTTCCGTACGAGAAACACTTTCGAAAAACCTAACTAATTTCAGAGTTACCTCCTGTTCCGATGCACTTTATTATTTAGAAGTCCCGTATCTGGACTGCTTTAGCGTTACGACAGTGCCATATTGGTTCAATCTACAAGATTTCCCCTCTGAAAACTCCCATCGGTTTATCGCTCTGGAAGT
Source organism: Hydropsyche betteni (assembly GCA_028571205.2). Lineage (NCBI taxonomy): Eukaryota > Metazoa > Arthropoda > Insecta > Trichoptera > Hydropsychidae > Hydropsyche > Hydropsyche betteni. The sequence goes on along the minus strand of JAOXNN020205405.1, from coordinate 10,747 downwards.
AGTAATCCTTTAGATAGTCAACCTTGCCCACTGTCTTCCAGTTCTCTACCTCCCGTATGTCGAAGGAAGGGTTCTCTGAGTAGACACTTGATCGGTACTTAATATTTCTTTTTCGAATCGATAGATGTTAGGTTCTACGAGTGCCTTCAAACTAGCATCTGCAACTGAGGTTATGGGAACAGATAGCTTCTTCCCCTTGTAGTGAATCTTCAGGAGGAGTTCGGGTGCCTGCATCATTTAAATCCTTTTTTTCAGTCGGGTCTGATCGAAAGCATCCCTGTTCTTAAGGGTGTCTTTGGTTTTGTGGAGAGCGTCTTTACTCTTGTTTCGTTTAAGAGTGAGGTTGGGGTTACTCATGGTTTTGTTGAGTTAACGCTTGGGTGGGGACTTCCGCTGTCTGATGTCCATGGTTTATTTAAATTGACAAGAATAAGAATTTGAAATCTGTAGTAGCCACATGAAAATAGAACTGTCCTCCACGGCCAACCCCAAACTCCTCCAATCCTTCCCAAATGACCCCTACGCCGACATATAAATCACCTCGACTGTCCAAATCTACCAATTGCAACTTGCATACCTCACCATATAATCCCAGTACTTTTAGGAGTTGTATGCCAACTAATAGAAGAATAAAATAGATCTCAGTCACCTCCCTGAGCCCTATCTCTAACATACATTGAGGTCGCTGTATGGAGATGCACTTTATGTGGAGAGTTTCGGGGATTTAACTAAGTACTATGCGGTTATTCACTTTTTGCGCATTTAGGACTATCAGAACAAAATAACAGCAGCACTTAAACAGAACTTTCAGGAGTTGAATCCGATTGAGCTGTTAGAATTTAGTTATTCCTCGCATATTTTGGAGGCGGAAGTGAAGGGGAGGTTTATTGAGGAAGATCTGCAGAGTTTAGAGAGCCAGAAGTATTATCTGCAGTTGAATAAGATACACCCTTCGAGGATAACGAAGTTACTGACGGAGTATCTGAAGGAGTCGTCGAATGAGGGGAAAACTGCAATAGTTGAGAGTGTACTGGATAATTACTTCAATAGGAACAAGTTGGACCCTAGTGAATTTTTCAAGCAGTATAAGATAACTGAGTTGGCTGCAATATGGGATCAGAAGCACCAACACTTTTTGTTGGATAAGATACTCTATACACAGCCTACTGAATGCGACTAAATGCCCAAAGTACCCTTAATTTGTGATTCGGAGGTAATTAAAACGCAGGATACCATAAAGTTGTTGTAGGAGGAACTGCAGGAAAAAACTAAACGAATAAGGGAACTGGAGATACAGAATAGCACTTTCCAGGCAACAATATTGGCACTACAGAGATAGAATAAGTAGTTGAGGGAGAAAGGTAGCAGTCCACCTAATTTGGTGATGTTCGATGAGGAAGATGAAGAGATGGATAGTCCCAGTAAACATAAAATTACTATGGTCCAGAGCTATCTTCCCTCGATGGAACTCGACTTAGGGAAATCATATAGAGGACACTAAATAGCCCATCCAGAAGAATAGCAGGATGGGTGTGAACTGGGTATTGAGAGTCCGATGCTTGCAAGAGGACCTAAATCAGGAAACAGCCTCCGTACGATGGAGAGTATCAAACGGGAGGGAAGGAGTAAGAAGATTTTCAGTTGAAAGTTACTTGATGTACGTCATAACTGCAAATCCATATAAGATCAACTCGGTTTTCGTTTTTTCATTGCTCGTTTTTAGGGCTTTTATGGATTAATTTTGTGCTCGTAGCTACGCTTAGACTCTTCGTACTCGTCATCCTCAAAGCTTAGTTTGGAGGCCATTTCAGTTATATAGGACTAGGATCGACCGGTGATGAGGGATTATACTTTTATGAATAGGTTCAGTTTCTACTTGAAGGAACTGTCGATAAGACCAATAACAGCAGACAGTAGTCGTTTGCCTGGTTCCTCTGAGAGTGTCATCCCTTCCACCTGCAGTTCTCTAAGTTGTTACGCACAATAGTAACTTTCAAATAGCATTGTTCCATAGCTTTTCTTATTGTTTTTGTATGACCATGGACACTTCTCAGGTGGCCAACTTGCATGAGGTTTCTCCGCAAGTGTTTTAAGGAAGTTTTATCTTGAGTTATCCTAGAAGGGATAGTTGGTTGACCGACTGCATAAATCCAAACTTACATGATTGTTTCGATAGTGGGATAGCTCAGGGTACCCCGTCGGTCCTGCGATAGCGATGCCTGAGGTTGGGCGATTGTCTGCTTATACCATGCAACCAGTTGTCCCCATACAAACTGTGAAGAATACTTCCTTGAATCCTGAAAATCTTTCTTCCTTATTTCATCCTTCTTCGAGCTAAAATTAAGGAACTCTTTTGGAGATATCACAATCTCTTCTGAACTGAAAGCATTATACTAGTGGGGAGTGAAGTAGTGATGAGTGAAGGCGTACATGTACACTATGTCGGAGAGCACACCAGCTTGTATATGGGGACTCTGCTTGCTGATTTTAATTTGTTGGCTCATTACCAAGAAGCAGAGCCTGCAGAGCATCAACCTATCCTCAACTGCCTTCTCATTCTCGATTACATGAACAAAATCTTCCATCATTTGCACCTCCCTTATACATTTGTACTTCTCCAGTTGGTCTTTGAGTTATTTGAGGAGGCTAGGCTATTTTGAGGGGACCATGCTGGCGAGATGCCGATAATTGGTTTAGGGGTCTAGGAGGGAGAGAGGAGGGGAGAGGTCGTTTATGGAGGTGAGATAGTATTTGAGCTTGTCGATAGTGGTTACGAGGTTCTGGAAACGACCACCAAATAGCTCGTTTTTGCCTATTTATGCGTAGAGCTATATTTAAAGAATGGGTACTTTTTATTTGGCAGTTGGCTATTTTTATTAGGTAGTACTGTCACTTTAGGGTCTATTGTCCACCATCTACTTTAAGATGAGTTTTTAGGATTGTTAGCACTCGAATTCCATGAACTTGGTGACTAGGGACGCCCATTTGATTAGCCAGTTCGGACAGCCTTTAAGGATGTTGTCTTTTATGTTGTGTTTTGCCAATGTCTTGAAATCGTCCTAGTCGATAGGTTCAAGAGATTTCAACAGGACCACTGTCCTCTGTTGGAAACAATAATGCTTATCCAGGATAATATTTAGAGGTTTGGAAATGCTAAGTTGGAGGTAGTTCCCTCGACAAGCTTTCATCCCACAGAGACATATTGCATGCTTATGCTCATACCTGGATTCCGTTGTTGAGCAGTAGTCGAAAGTGAGCTCCTCCCCATAGTCAATACTTCTTAAAGCATACATTCCTATATAATACTTCCCATCGGATACAGTAGTTATGGTTCCACAGTTAGGATTGCATGAGTGACTGAACCTACTCGAGAAATTCCCTCTGTGGATTGGATCCACAACCAACATCTCATACCCATCTGCTTAGTCTTGATGCTTTTACAGACAAATATTGTAGAAATCAGGCACTGATTCAGATAGTTTGAGCTCCTTCATGAACCGTTTAGTGAAGTCTTGCCGTTCGTACCATCTCCAGGGTTCATACAACTCTCCGAAATATTCAACAATGAACTCACTCGCCTGAATACCTTACCGATTGATGCATCGAGCTCCCTTGCCTTTAGAGTGCACCCTAAACGAAGTAGGATCAGGACTGGTGTTAATTGCCTTGAGGAGACTCTTAGCGTAGAGTCTGAACTTCCCCTAGAAGATTCCTCCAGATTCGTATACCGTCTATGAGTATTTCCATTTTAGATCGGACGGTTCCTCCCTTAACTTTTTGGGTGTTTTATCAAGGATAAACCGACAAGCCTTAGCCATATCATAACCATCAGTATCTAGGAAGTTTATAGCAGTTAGCAGACACTAGTCGATGAAATCGTTCTTGATGTCGATATTATCGGTTAGTTGATTGTTAACTATCTGTTTCTAGGGGAGCAGGTAATAGATGTTCTTGCGGGTAAACACATCGATTCCCCAGCTAATACACTCTTAGATGTCATATTAACCAGTGCTGTTCTTGTCGACTTTGCAATTTTTGTACCTTCTACCTTTTATTTAAGAATTTCGACAGAAAGTTTGATGGGCAGGATTGGAGTGATTACACTCTATTCTGTTGGCTCTGTTCCTACACTAGGTTGTCCATGTGCCTTCGATTAAGGAGAACTGACAGAAAGGTTAAGATCTATCCTTGAGACAGGCACAATTATCTGGACATTACACTGGTACTTTCTTACTGACCAACCGTTCTTCAATAAGACTGTGCCTCGACTCCGGTGTTGGAATATACTCATTAATTTGTATGTATTCTCTAAATTCTGTGGGGATGCTCGGCCATTCTTTAGTTTATATTTTAAGTTCTGTCTCATATTTGAATATTTTGAGGAGGTCGTACCTCCGTTTTTCTTAGAATTTCTTGGCGAAAGACTTGCGATTGAGTACCTCACAAAAGGAACTGAAGAGAGAGGAGAGATATTGAAGGGAGCGCTTAGAGCTACTGCGGTAGATCACGTTCCAGTTCATTAACTTACTGAAATCTCTGAGGAACTCTTCAGGAGTGTAGTACCTGTTGGATTAAGCTCTCATTCTTAGCTGGTCAATGCTAGTTAGTTTGACCCTCCTATATTTGGCTATTCTCTACGCGCCTATTCTCTCAACCAATTCAGGATTCGCACTCAACTCCATGCTGCGATACTATTACAGTGTCAATGGAGTCACTTCTCCCTCTATGGGAACTTACACAGGTTAGGGCATATTGCTGATGTCCGCGATAATATGTTGTTGGAAATCTGGGTCAAAAAACAACCAGACCAAAGGTCGAGGATCGACGGGGTAGAGGGAAATGAGTTGTTAGACGTTGCGATTGAGGTTTTGCTAACGTAATACAGCAGCCTTGTCGTTTTTGATAACGTGATCGCACTATATTAGTGAAGCTATTTACTATTTCGAGGAGAAAGTCAGGTAGAGTTGACTTGTAATCACCGAGAGTCTAAGCTATTAACACTTCCAAATGAAAATTAAAGACCATCGGCGAGATCTCCCCGCTTCCGGTCTGTGAGAATTCTTACTGCTGGCTTCTTCATCTGATCGACCGCTCTCAAATATTTTATAATTTATAATTTATTTGGCAACCCTCTGAGACTTTGGCAGCCTGCTTTCCTTCACTCAGTGGCGGCGCCAAAATTAGGAAAATTGTTCGGCGACGAAGGACCCATATGAAGAGGTTAGCCTATGGGATTCGATCGTTAAGATTGGTCGGGTGAGGAAGACTACGTGTCTCTCAATTGCCGGTATTTTATTGGCCGTTTTTTGAACACTTTATTATTAAATTAGCTGTCTGTTAAAGTTCATTAGGCGGAGTCATTCCCTTTGTCATTTAACCAATGCTGTGCATATGAATGGGGTCTTTACAACCTCTCCTACTTATTCGAATGCATGGTTGAAGTACTACCCCCACCGAAATATTTCTCTACTGATTTAAAATTACACTATAAAATCATTCCGTCACCACCTGCCAACCCCCCTCATCCTACCCCTGCTTCTCTTTTTCTTATTGTTCTCTCTTGAGCTTTCTCACAAACTTCTTTTCGGATATGGCAAGCTCTTTCCTCCATTTTGGATCGATGTGTTTTTTCGAGTTAAGAGAGATAGATTACCTCTTGACTGGGTGCTTCTCCAAGTACTTTCGTTGACGCTTGTTTGAGGATTTCAACTCAAATATCCAGGGTGGAACCTAACAACCCGATACTTTGAGTAGATTGGCTAGGGATCGGAGTTGAGATTTGTCCTAGTCAGTATAGAAAGTTATGGCGTCTCCTTCTCGGTCAGCTCTCCCGGTTCGACCTACCCGATGAATGTATGTGAGCATGGAAGTGGGAAAATCGTAGTTGATTACCAGATTTACTCTTTTGAAATCGATTCCTCTGGCGATGAGATCAGTAGCAATCAGTACCCAGATTTCCCCTGACTGGAACTTTTAGATGATACTGTCTCTATCTGTCTTGCTTTTATCAGCAGTTATGTACTCTACTCTACTTACAGTACCAATCGCCTCCATCATTATCTTCCTCATCTAGAAAAACAGTTATTTGGCTCTTGCCTTTTCCTGGACGAACATGAGCACAGGGGTTGTGAATCTCCCCTCATTAATGATGTTCTTAATTTGTAGCAGTTTTCCGTATTCATTGGAACAGTACTCCAAAGTCTGTCTAATTTTGTTCAACACATTATTCTTCCCACCGATCTCTACCTTAACAGCATCTTAAAGCAGTTCAGACTGAAGAAGTTGTTCGACAGGGTGCTGTATTGTGGCTGAGAACATTCCATAGATGCGCCTTCTATCCTGAAAATACGAAAGAATCTATTTAATCTGCTAAATGAATGACTCTTCGAAGTATTTGTCACACTAGTCAAAAACGAGATATTAGACGTTAGTCAATAATTCCTGTTTTTATTTGAACCAGTTGATGAAACTGAGGGGAGTTGCCAACAGAATATCAGCCGAAATAGGTTTGTTCTGAATTAGACGCTACTTCTGTTTCTAGGTTAGATGCGACAAACAAGTTATTTTGAGGTTGAGCCCCTCCTATAGTGATTTCATCTCTTTCCAGATTTGATCAGAGAGCTAGAGTGTCGGAGCGAATACAACACTCTGAATAGTTAGTTTTTTATGGGTGATATTCTGGAGGAGAGGGAGAATGAAAGCTAGTGTCTTCCCACTTCCAGTTGGCGCTGTAGCCATAACATTTCGATTCTCCAATAGAGCAGGAATAACTTGCATTTGCACGGGAGTTGGATGCTCAAGGCCTATCTTCCCTAGAGACTGCACTAATGCTGGTTTGATGTTGTACTTTCTACATAGATCTATTAGGTTACTTAATGATTTTGGTAAAGTTATTCAGTAATGGTGGGACACTATCCCCTTCAACCTTAATATGGTACAGCTTGCGGATGAGAATACGTTCTTACTATGCTCTTCTCATTGATTTCAATCGCTGTTAGGACTCAAGTTCGTTGTCGGAGACTTCCTAGGAATCACTTTCCTTAAATTTGCCTGTTGTTATGTAGTCCTAGTTGATTTAGCGAGGTTTGACTTCGATCTTCTGTTAGAGGGTTTTGAGTCGGTTGATGTTCTCTTTTTTGAGGCTGGTGCCCTCCTTGAGAAATTGGAATATGTTGATACTCATATTATAGGCTAGTGAGGAGTTAATTTTATAATTAGTTTGGTGGGGTATTTGGGTAGAAATTATTATGGTTTTGTCTTAACTCTTTAATATTTGCACATAACTCACGTACAACTTACACACACTCACAACAATCACAACAACAACTTGGATACCTCATCAACATCCTTGGAAGACCCTACTGCAAACTCCAATTTATCCTCGTAACCCTTAATTACGTAATCCATCCCCTCCTTGAAATTTCTGGCGACTGCCTTCCCTCCTGCCTTCTCCGTCAAAAACATTATGGGTGCCACCTCATACAGAACTCTCAATTTAGCCTTATGTGATTTGGAAGCCACAGCAACGAATATTCCTTGCCCTGAATAACATCAAATTTACTCTTCACAAATATTTGGTTGACGTCAGGAACCAACCCTCCAGTATACCTTAATGTCAACCCAGACATTATCCATTTGTTTACTTGCTCGAGGTATTCTGGCAATTAGGAGGCTGCTCTTAGGTTCCCCGGAGCAAATATTTTAGCTTTGTCTGCTATTCGAATGTCTGTCTCAGTGATCACCCATTTATTCTTTACCAGTGTGAATTCCTGCACTGCCTTGTTGATATCGTTGTACAGGATAGCAGTAGTTCGAGGTCCATAGACAACTAGAATTCCATTCACCAATGAGTCAGCAATCTTCTCTCCGATTAGTTTGCTCTAATTCTTCTTCCAAATGGCGAAGATGCTTCCAATAGCAAAATTAGTGTCTACTATTGAGCTTCCATCCAGGGGATCATAAGTAACGATATATTCTCCTTCGCCTACATCAACAATGTATTGTACCTAGGTGGATGTAATGGGGACGCTCCTCACTGAGAATAGCACTTACATGTTTGGTTTCCTTCATGTGCTGAGTAACACAACTCTTACCTTTTCGATTAGTTAGTCTGACATAACATCTAGTTGAAGTTGTTAGTCTCCGAATGCATTCTTGGAGCCCAGACTGTTGACGATGGTGTTCTGCATGAGGTCCCTGATCTAATGGCAGCAGAGTAGAATCGATTGGATGATTCCGTCGACAATTTAATTTTGAGAGTATGTTAGTTTCTCCAGTTTCTACATAGTTCCTAATTTAATAATGAGTATTATCCGGTAAGAGGAGTGTTGTATTTATGAATTTAAATGTAAATTAATGGATGGGTGCGTTATAGAAGAATCAATACATAAATATGACTGAACAGAAGAGAAGTATGGATATGGTGTCGAACAGAATCAACAAAAGAATGACACAGTTGTTGATGATCCTTAAGTCTGGGTAGGGGGAGGAGGGAGATCCAATAAGGAGATACCTAAGTCCAGCAGCACAACTCTACAGTCTCCACAACACATCGTCGAACTAAGAAAATGTTGCCCTAACAAAGCCTCCCCTCCAACATAGAAATAGAGGGGTATCGTTGCTGGAGAAATCTTAGTAGAAAACAATTCCTAAAAAAATGGAGATGATGGGAGAAGAGAAGAAAGACCCTTTATTGTTTACATTTGGTTCGGATTAGTTTGGGAATATGAAAGTAAAGGCAAAACGATTTGCTTGTAGGAGCATAGAATCATCACCGACATTCGAAATCTCTGAGAATAAGGTAAGCGGAGAGTAGTATTCGAAGGGTCTAGGTGAGTGTATAGATGGGGAGAGTTAACCAGCAATCTAGCCCTAGAACAAGGCTAATACTAGGTTCTACCTTCCTAAGATCGTAAGCTTCTATGATAAAAAGTCCATTCGCACCAAACCCTCAACGAAGGCTAAACTATATAAGAATAGCAGTAGCAAACTTCAGGTTTTTTTTAGATGAATATGTGAAATTGTATGTAATTTAAATGCGAGGATAAGTCGGAACTATTTAATTCTGTGGGTTCAGTACATCCTTAAAGAGACCTTTTATTTATATAATATATGCAGGAATGTTCATAGTTTCCGATAGGCTTCACTTAGTTAGGATGCTATTCGTTTGCTGAGGTACTTTCGTTTGTAATCTGCTTAGCGATTCTTGTCCGGATGGAAGATTAGTTGGGCTTTCATATGATATTTCTTGAGGTCTTTGTCGGTGAGGAGTTAACTGAGGCCTACAGGTTTCCAATTGTCGTAAGGCCACACATCTTGGACGGTTACCAGGAGGGTTCGAAAATTGTTCCTAACTTTGGCTGTGTACGCCCATTTCTATATGTAAAAGGGAGAATACCTCTAGCTTTTAGTCGAATTATACTCGTGCTTTAAGATCAAGTTACAGTTGCTACTATTACTATTTCCATTGGCCTTTGACGTTGGCTAGCATCTATTAGGTGGTCATTGAAATAGGTCGAGAAGAAGGCTCATTGATAGAATCACCACCGAACATTAAGTCTAAATTCTGTCCTCCTCCGTTTCCTTTGCTCTGTTATATTATTGGAGTTGTTTAGAAAAGATCTAACCCTTAAGAAGCTACCGATGGTCTCTTGACGGGTTGAGGAGAACTTCCATTGATTATGTCAGTGTCATGATCTCCGAAGATCAAATCAACATTCTGAGGTTGAGGTTGAGGAGTTGGTTTAGTGTTATTAACTGGGGATTTGTTTTCAATCTGTACAATCAAAGGAGACTGTTTTGTTACTGGTGGTGGAGAACTCTGTAACCCTTGTGGATTCTGAGTTCCCTGTGGATTCTGTGCCTGCTCTCTGATCTTCGCCATTTTGTTCTTAATTGAGTTGACAGCCTTAATGAGCTTATCCTCTCCAAACAGTTTATTATGTGCTTTATTCTTAAGTTTGAGTACTTTGACCCATACTGCCCCGTTAAAGAAGGGAGCTTTAGACTCTAAATTCGAAATATCGATCCATGCTACTCTAAATCACACACCATCTACATATTTTCGTTGTTCTCTTTAAATTAGGATTTGAATCGGAAGTGGTAAGTACCGGACATCACGTCGAAAGGGAATGTTTTGAGGATGTGGATTACTTTGATCTGGGTTAGTGGGTGGGTACTTAGGAGGGTTGCTAGTAGTCTTAGGTATACTTGCTGATGTTGTACTCATTCTCCTATTCGAGTTGGAAGGTGTAGTAGATAAGGAAGTGCTTGCCAGACTTGATCATGCTTACGTGGATAAAGTTTAGCAGAATATTATTCTATTGACAATATTTAATGTAGATAGATCAATAATGTTGTGGATAAACGGATGCATGGATGGTTAACAGAATGGCAACAACAACAACACCTTGTTTTTGAACCACTATCAATGAGCACCTTAATTCCTCCTTTAACATTTTTCTCATGTTTCCCGAAGAAATATTTGAAAATAGTAATAGAACACATAAATGAACAATCAAATATCGAACTTCAGTTGTACTAGGAATCACTAATCATAATTTGAGAATCATGTACTAGGTGCAATCAGTACAAACTACAACTTTCCGTCAATAATTTGACTATATTTTATAGTATTAGAATCAACAATCAATCTATTAACCATTACGTAACTACACGTTCAGTCCAATATTGTTATCCAATATTAAATGTATTTAGATCACACTATTTCCCCATCCATACACATCAG
>JAOXNN020205332.1:0-21004 GCA_028571205.2 Hydropsyche betteni | reverse complement strand
ATATCTCTGAATTACATCTCTTTGGAGCCCAACCACAAGAGATTCCTTAAGTCTCTCGAAGACTTTCTGATCAGCAACAACAAATTGGATGAATTCTGTGGAGACAACATTCAAAGCATAATCAATAGGTATCCACAGATTGCTCGGAAGTTCAAAAATGGGAGTGAAATTGTGAAATTTATCGATAAGGTCTCCGATCGGTACAGTGTATAGTGCCACAAATATCTCAAACCCGCTCTATTGTTGATGAATATGCCAGGAATGTACGATAAAGCAGTGCAGTTTCTCATTAAAGGGCAACTTGAGTCCTTTGTTAATCCCAGTTTAAATTAGAAGGAAGTCAAATAGACAAGGAAATTATTATAAAAGATTTAAGGACAAATCAATTCAATGCCTTCTTGAGCTCATTCATAGTTAAATAAATGCACTACTTGCATACATATATTGTTGAAAAAAATTATACAGAAAATTAGACTAGTTAATGAATGAGCTAGAGTTTAAATTTTGGTTGGAAGACCTAGTAATATAAATTCCTTCTTAAGCACTAATTAAATCCATACTGGATTAATTATTGTGTTATTATCTATGAAAAAAGTGCTTAGCTGTACTTAGAAGATCCAAAACTTCGATCTGTTCTCTGCTCCAGTTTCCTGGAAATACGGTGGCGGAGATAGTGTGGCAACTTACTCTGCTGCAGTGTTCTCTCTGGCAATCATTATCATTTTCGCCAAGGTATTTGTCGAGAGATCGATAAGCATGATAAATAATACGAACATTGCTTTTATAGACTACGTGACGGGTACATATGATCCAACACAATACACCGCCACTTCCTCTAACTTTATGTTTGGACTTTCTATACGAGGCCACGATTTATCTGCCTTAAGTAGAGTGTTTGAGATAAGAGCCTATCAAATGACGGATCAGGATAGGAACCTAACTAAGAGATAGTTAACCCTATCTAAATGCTAATCCTAGATGTGGAAAGACTTAGGTAGTAATTCCTCTAACATATTTGACAAAATAATGCCCAAATGGTTATGTCTGGGTCTCAACCAAAGTATCTCTCTGTCGGGTAAGCCTTCCTCTCCCAAATACTAATACATAGAGATTAGTGTTAAGAGGTGTAGCCCAGCTACTAACGCCTCAATAACCTGCATTAGTCCTAATGCCTCATAGACATACGAGTTTAGCTTTAATTTTCTGAGTGCAACCCTAAACCCAAGTTCTTAAAACCCAGTTACACGTTATTTAGATAACAGCCATAGGTTTAAATTTGATATTTCGCAGGGAATATCGTGTGCTCTTGATATTTCTGACTATAATGTCACAACGGATAGCAGTCATACTCCCTGGACCTAGGCCACTTAAAGATTAGGGGTAACCACTGTTGGAACTGCTCAAATCAACTCTCTCTTTTCCACTATTGGAAATGAATATTTGCGCTTTGAAATTAAGAAGTCTAAATACACTCAAACAATCGTACAGACCTACGAGAAATTCGATGCCATTCTTTCCTATATTGGAGGACTATTCGGTATTGTCGTAGCGATCGTGGCATTTCCATTGGCATCCTACAACTCCATATGCTTTGAGCTGGGACTCGCCAACGATTTATTTGAATACAAAGAGAGATATTAAACTATCCCTCAAAATGTTGTTACACCTTTCAAGACAGAACCTGCAGGAGAATAAACTTACTAGATGCAGACGATAGGAAATTAGAATGAGAGTCTGGCCTAAAAGTAGAACCTCCACGATGTAAGCAAATTCAATTTCTTTACATACCTTATGTTCATGCCATTCTCCTATTTGAAGGATTTCGGTTGGAAATCTCTGTACAATCCTCGTCTGTCACCCTATATGGAGGCATTGAAACAAGTGAGAAAACAGACTGATATGACTAGACTTCTCGAAAGAATCGCCTATTTAGAGAGAGCAAATAAAGCTCTCCTAGACCAGCACCAACGAACTCTCTTGCATATCTTCCGAAAATAAAACATAGCAGACTATAAATAATCAAATGCATCATTTAAACTCAAGAACAAGTTAAAAGACAGTCTCCATCGATCGAAGTCTGCATCCGACATTGGTCTGCGATCGACAGAGTCAGTAGAAACTTAGTTCATTCCTCAAATGTAGCAGGTGTGGTCAGCTTACAAGTAGCTAACACATCGGAAAGATGAGGTGAGTAAGAGAATAGTTAGAAATCTAGATCCTTCTCTCATTCCACAACTCCTCAATGAAGCAGACCGGTACACCTCAATCATGCATACCAAGGCATCAGTTAACGGATAGCAGAAATCCTCAATACAATTGTTGGCTTAAGACAAGATTGATGGGAGGGATGACCAGATAGTGGTGAATGGAGTCAAATTGGAGCCATTGTATCGAAGGATCTAATCGAGAATTGAGTACCCATAAGACCAATCACCAAACAAAGTTGTTAATAGAGATCAGTTGTTGATCAACAACCAAATTTAAGCCTTTCCTGATGTCATCGATCTTTCAAGACTGTGATAATTCATAAATTGAACACCAAATTTATTTTCTTAATAGAGGTATTCAATATTAAATACGGTATCAAAATAAAGATCAATTATTAACTGAAATACTCTTATTCGCAATCATAAAATCGACAATAGTGAATTAGTTATCAAGTCGAAGAGTGCACTACAATAGTTTGATATTCTTTGTATGATTATCTCCTACCCAGTTGAATAGTAGCACAAATAATAGCTTCAGTCAGACATTACTTCAAAATATAATTAATCCAATTGATTTAAAAATACTAAACTCACCGCTCTCTCATTATTATTTATGAATGGAGTCAATACAATAAAAATAGGGTATTGCAGCACAACAAAAATAAAATAACAATAAGGATAATATCCAAAACTGCCAAATTTCATTGAATAATTATTCGTAAACGTCGATGTTTAAATTAAATCCCGGGTTAGTCAGGATATATTTCCCTTATCGGTAATTAAAAGTTTGGTACTTTTTTAAGGCAAAAAATCTCTCATCCTTAATAAAAATATTTATGAAGCCAGACGAGCTTTAAATCAAGAACAAAGTACTTGGTAAGTGGGAGCCAGACTTCCGCAAACGAACTCAGAACTTCACTCACGGTCCTGTCATCGAAAGAAAAACAAAAGATGTTGGATGTGTGGTCGTATTTGTCGCCATCTTAATTGTATTCTTCGGATTCGGAGGATACTGCCTCAACTAAACCGTGAAGAGCGCCAAGAATGAAGACGTCAACATCAACTTGAACATTAGCACTGAAGACACCAAAAAATACATCGGAGCACTGGTAGGTCTTTCCGTCATGACAATGGTGTTGTGTGTGGTGTTTGTGCTCCTCACCAAATACCATCCCAAATGCATGGTGTACATGGTCATCGCTTTTGTCTCACTGCTGTTCGTAGCACTCGCAGGATTATGCCTCTACATTGGCGCTACAGAATTAGCTTTCGTATTTGTCGCAATAATGGCACTCTACTTCGCCATACTCTGCTGCTGCTTTAGGAAGCACCTTAAGACAGCCATCGTACTGGTTAAAATCTCAGGAATGTACTTAACTGAAAGACCACTCACCTATGTGGTCCCATTTATACTTATGATCTTTAGTTTTGGAATTGCAATATTCTGGGCAATAGCTTCAGTAGGGGCACTTCTCTTGGCAACAGCATAACCTCCACAACTCAGCATCGGAACCACAAGATCCTTCTTAATAACAGAGTTCTTCATTTACACATTCTTTACTTTTTTCACTTACTACGTAACAGTCATGATCGTTGCAGTGGGTGTTGCCTTCTGGTACTACCAAATCGACAAAGCCGGTCTCGGTTATGGCTTTAAATGGGCACTCACTACCCACCTCGGTTCCATAACCTTCGCAGCAATGGTGATTGCAATAATCAAAGCATTACAATCAATGATCTCAAAAAAGAAAGGAAATGTATGCTCAAGATGTTTTAGAAGCCTTCTTCTGTGTTTCTTGAAATTCGTGGAGATGTTCATGAAGACTATGAACAGACTCGGAGTCATGATTATGGCTTTTACAGGGGAATAATATATCACCTCATGCAAAAGTGCAGCTATTGTAGTTTGGAACAATCTGGCAGTATTCTCAGTAGTCACTATTGTTTCTAACTTCTTCTACTACTCTCTAATGATCATCTGCACTGCAATCCCAACAACCATCTCTATCTTTATCTACGATAGCTTTGATTATATTGATACCAACCCAGATGACTAAAGTTATGGATGGACACTCATTATATTCGTTGCATTCTCCTCACTATTCATCTCGAATGTTTTCCTAACAACATTCACCTAAACTCTCACCTCAGTATTTGTCTTCTACTGTCTAGACCTACAACTCCAATAGTACGGAATCAAAATAGTTAATGTCCCCTCAGATATGCAGCTACTCTTGGAACACGCATTTGACGATAACTAGGAATATAGAGAGTCATTTGTAAATAGTAAAAGACAATAAGGAAAGTAACCATTAGCAGCAGACTTCACTTCAACCGATAACTTCGGGCAACAGTAACAACCTGCTTACCAACAACCTCCTGCTTATCAACAACCTCCTGCTTATCAACAACCTCCCGCTTACCAGCCAGCACCACAATACTATGCTACGAACCCATACCCAGGATATTCTTCACAGGGCCCACCTCCGCCTGGATATCCCCCACAACCAGGGTATTATCAACCTCCACCAGGATATTACCAGCCGCCTCCCCCAAGATGATGAAATATTCGAATTATGCGATTATTTATTCAGAAAATAATCATAAATTTCCATACATATGAAAAAGAACATTAATGCTCTGCAGATTGGTCTGCTGCTCTGTCTCGGTCTCTGCAGTTGTTACTGTTGTTATGCTTTTTCGGGTTTTTTTCCGAGGTTATTTTACAGGTTTGTGCTCTTCTCTTATAAGTGACTGTTTAAGCATCCCCATACTTGAGCTTCTGAAACGAATAGAACCACTCCCAAATGGTTGAGCACTGGGTTTGACTGTCCTCTTTGAAATAGGCTCAATATTGTATGGTTGAGGCTATTTGGGCTAAGCGTACATAAGATTCCTAGTCTATCGAGCAAAAGAAAAAACAGGAACCGTATGAGTAACCTCAGAATCATATTTTCCAGGGAACTGCTCTGGAAACTAATCTTTTGCATGGAATCTATCCACATTACTCGAGAACACCAACTGCTTCTTGGAATCCTTATTAGTGTCAGAGTTAATTTATTTTTGGTAAGTTCCTGGCCCAGGAATTTAGCATTTTATGAACTTCTTTCTGAGCTGGAGTATCTACAACGATGGAACAGTATTTGTGTTTAATATCATCTACAACAGCTATTCTTTCCTTCTTTGGTTTTACTCACGCAGTTCCTTCAATTCTGCCTACTCTCTCTAGTCTATTGGCTTCACTTTTGAGTCATTTCCTCTCCATACTAATGCCTCTTCTTGATCATAAAGTTCAAGCTACTAGTCTGTGGCAACAGGGTTCCTTGAAGGATAATCTGACCTTGGGAAGGAATAAGCTGGTTTTGATCTCCATAGGGCAGTAGTATTGCTAGCAGTTTATAACTGTAGTTTTTATTGGTCTGGAGTCCAACCTTACAGAACTTGACCTATTTTATTTCGAACAGAGGGTATGGATGCAGCACCGTTGGGCAGGGTGTACTTAATTCTCTTCGGTGCTGTTAAGTTATGAGGCAAAGCTTTTTGCTTGTTGCCTTGGTGATAGTCAGCAGGCCCTGGAGTCAACAGCTTGGCTTTTTAAAATCGATTGGAGGAACCAAAACTCCCTAAATCATTTTGTAACTCCTTCGGACCATACAGAGAGCCAGTTACTATTCTATTTCTGGGCTAGAACTCAGACTTTTCAATGTAGTATGTGGGCCCTGGACTCTTAAATTTGTGATTAACGAACGTCGATAAAGTGTCCTTCTCCGACTTCAGAAACATTATTTACAATATACCTTATCAACAACTCTAAACTAACGAAGATAATCACCGCTGGATGTTGGTGCCATAACACGTAGTAATATCACAATTAAAGCGAAATTAATTAATTCACAAGGACGAGTGATTCCGACATCCAAAAAGTCTAACTGGAGACAATTTAGTCTTTTCGTCATTTATGGTCGGAAAGCCATAGATTCCTTTTCTTTGGTCATTACTAGACAAAGTCGCTCTAAATAGTGGTTAAGTAAATTCTAAATATTACATTAAATTATTGAAAATGAGTGACCTATTTTTCGAATAGGAGGAAGACAGTTGGGAAGTAGGCAAGAAAGACCAAAGTCTCACTGCCGATCCAATACAGATCCTAACCGACAGCTAATTGGAATATTCATGGGCTCTTAGTATCTCATCCATTAGCAGCCCATTTGAAGTCTCCCCTTCATAAGTAACTAACTCCCCAGTCAATATTGTCCCAGACACAGTCCAGGCTCCTGCCAGTGTCAACCAGCCACAAATCGAGCCCGAAGAGTAGGATTCAGAGGAGAGCTACAGACCTGACCAGACATAGATGCAAATGGAGGAACCCGTCCCTGCCAAACCGAAATCAACACCCTTAGCACATAATATCCTCAATAACATGAGGTATATCCTATGGGTGCATCTGAACAAGGAAATCACAAACACCGAGGAGAAGAAACTTTTTCTTAAGACATTTGGAAACAACCCCAAGAAAAATGTTAATCTAAGGACATTTTCTGCCCTTTTCGGTTCACCTTTTCAAAATCGCTGCATAGACTTCTTCGAGAGCCATGCAGCCAAAGCCATTATGAGCTCTCGATGCAGCCAGTCCAAAAAACTTGCAATGATGCGATAAGTGGGCTTTTTTAGAAAGCAGGCGACTGAGGGTTTTCTCTCTCATTTAACTCATAAATGATTAACAAACTATCTCATATTCTCATCTGACATGCTGTCCGATTCTCACCTAATTTAATAGGAATGAAGATCCAAATTGCTGTTAGCAAGTGGAGCACATTCTTTCCGAGAGGGGAAGACCTTCCAAAATCGTAACGTTTAATCCCCAGACCCTGTCACCACACTCTACCCGTCAGGAGACACAGCCAAATACAAGACTCGGTAGGTATGTCCATGAAGAGTGGCGATTCGCTTCATATCTCTTTGTCGCCAGACCGCTAAATTATTACAGTTGTACTTATTGTGTTTAGAGAGAACCCATGGGTAGTGAGTAATTCGTTAGTGTTTTACGAAAATACCATGTTACAGACTTGAGAACCTGTATCAATTGAGTCAATAAGTTTCAATTATTGAGCATTCCAGAGTTTGATCGATTTATCGCTAGCACCACCCCCGCTGACAAGAAGACTGTGTTTATGGGGAGACCAAGCCAAGCCCTTGACTGCTGCTGTATGCTTATTAAACCTAATAACTTGTTTATTCATTTTGGGTGACCATAGAAAAACAGCATTATCGTTCCCTCCAGACGCTAAATAGTTGTCATCGAAAGAAAACTTCAATCCACAAATCTACTGACGATGCCCATAAAATTTGCATATTGCACTATCACTTCGTATATCTGTAAGTATTATTCTTTAGTCTTTAGATCCAGTTGCCATAACATTATGATTGAAATCAATAGCTCCTACTCTCCCTAAGTGATTCGCGTATCTTCTAATTACTCTACGCTTCTAGACATCATAAGTACGCACAATCCCAAACTCATCTCCAAGAGCCAATATTTTGGGTCCCCATTTTACACAACTTATACTTCCGTCTGCAATCTTATCTGCCTAGTTAGATTTACCACTCCACACATACGCCACATTTCCCAAAGTAATGGCGATGAGATCGTCCTTATTCCAGTCAAGAAGATTATTGTAAAAGTCGTCTTTAAGTCGAGGAGCATCCAATATCTTATACGGTTGTTTGCTTATTTTCCTTACATTCTACACCTCAACACTCTATTATTTCCAGTCACCCAGAACAAAATCTCCCTTCATTCGCACCCCCTCCCCATACTTAAGAAGCTTCTTCCCTTCGTTCTCATCACCCAAGTTCTTCTTTAATAGCTTCTTATACACCTCCACATTCGATTTCTTACGCAGGGATTAGTTCAGGTTGCTATCAGGAGCTGTAACTTCAGTTGATTCCTTCGGCTACCATTTATTCTCTGTTTCCATGCAGAAAGTATCGAAGTTTAGTTGCCGAGGAATGAATCTATCTGTTGAATCGGTAGAGATCGTTCTGCGGATTTTGGAATTGGACAGGCTCAACTCAGGAGATTCGATGACTCTCCAAGGAGATACGCCAACCCGCTCCATATACGTTAAAAATTATAATTTATTAAGCGTTAGGAATCTTTCAGGAGCGGTATTTTTAACTTACTCCCCCTTAAATTATTCTATTCCATTATGCTCGGGAAAATCAATAAAGAACCTCAGAAATCCCTACACCATCATCAGGAAAGTTTCAACGAATAAAACAAAATACACAAGACCAACCTCAAAACACTCTTCGATGTCCTCATGATCGACTCTGAAAGTCGTTCCCTCAATGACATCAAAATTCTCAGGGAAATCCTCTTAGATGTACTCATGAAGTTACAAAGGTTTAAGGATTGAAGAATTTACAGAGTACATCCGAGTTGGACTATATCTGCCGATACCTGAAGATTATTCGACTTAAGAAGGGAGAGTTTGTATTTCAGAAAGACAAAGGAAAACTTTATATTATCCTGCAGGGGAGTATTGGGGTGTACACCCGATAAACCAGCTAGTCCTCTTCAGAGGAAGTGCAGAGTCTAAATACAAGTATGTATTTACAATAATTTAGCTGACTGTTTTGGAGAGTTGGTTGAGGGAAATTCGAGAGACGCCAGTCATAATTTCGTTGCATTATCGTTGCAGGACAGCATATTAGCAGTAATTACAGCGTAGGCTTACCAAAGATTCCAGTAGCTTGAGACTAACCAACTTAGCAACGTAGAGTAGTCAATAAAGGAGTTCAAACTTTTTGCAAAGTTAACACCTTAAGAAATCCAAAACATAGCCAAAAAATCATCTCTTGTGAGAGTTGCTTCCAACACCCACGTAATCCGTTAGGGAGAAATCCCTAAAGCATTGTTTTTGGTCAGGAAAGGGATATTGAAAATGTGTAGAAATGTTAAGTTTGCCCATAGTAACGACTCCCTAAACCAAAGTGCCAGTCCCTTTAAATACTAAACAAAAATGTTCTGTATTCGGTAACTAGTTACAGGAGATTACTTTCCACCCAGCCAAATAAAAAAAAGGCTACCAATGCAGACAACAATCATTTCTGCAAGTCCCTGTTAATTAGTGCTCATTCCTTACAAAGAAATAGAGTCTTTGTTCGGACTGTTTCAAACGGAAGTGAGTGAACTGTCAGACAACCAGATAAAATTACAATTTGGGAAGAAGGAAAAATGGAGAGAATATAAAAATAAGTACATAGAGTCTCTTTATGTGGAAATCGAAAATAAGAAGAACATGAATAACAGCAGAGGACAGCTAAGACCAGTTAGAGATGCTCGTAGACCATTAATGTGAATGCATATATTATTCAGTATCAAATTTAACGGTCGATGTGAGGTTTTCTTACTGGTTTTGTAACACTTGAAGACAGTCTTTGTAAGTATACCTACTCTATTGCTGCTTGACGATACCGGTTGGTCCTGAGCTTCTTCTTCTTGCCTTTCTTCTTCTTCCCAACTCCTGTCACTTACTCATCTTCGAAAACTGGCCTATTGAAATTATCTGTGTCGTCTTTATTCATATCGTGCTCTTCGTGTTAGTTTGCTGCGTAGATAGGGTTGCCCATTCTGGGTGTTTGGTAAGTTCCCGGGCTATCCCCTGCACCTTCAATCATATCAATATCAATCTCAAGAAATTGGTCTCCATCCCCAACATAAGGCGCAGATATTGGCCTATCTTTATCGAACTGATGAAACTCCCTTGATAATTTGTTTTAAGATTGCAGCTCATCAGGCAGTTCCACTCGATTTCCCATAATCTCTTCGTTACTTTCGTTTTGATTATCTGCATGTTCCTTAAAGAAGAATTTGTTGTTTCTTTATCCTGCGCTCTTAGGAATTTACTTCGGGGATCTTTTAGAGAGGTTTTGAGGAGACTTTTGCTTAGGAGATTGCTATTGAATGTGCTATGATTTTTATTTACTCTTACTCCTACTTTTACTTTTACTTTTTTTACTCTTGGCATCTTATAAATTTAACTTTGGTTTATATTTATGTTGGCTCTGACCACTTTGACTTCCCTTCTTCTACCTCTTATCTTCTAAAATCTGCTCTTATGACTCACTTTCATGGGACTTTGCAGATGGTAACTTGGCTAAAGCATCTAGCATATTGTCTTTGATATTAGACTTCTGGCTAGGATTCTGATTAAGATTCTGGCTAGGATTTCGGCTTGGATTCTGACTCGGATTCTTCTGATCTCTATCTGCGAATTTTGTATTCATAGCTTTAGGAGTCAACTGTCTTGGTTTCTGTTGTTCTCTTCCCTTCGATAACACTAGCTCACTTGCATTCCTAACTATGTCCTTTCGTTAATTTTCAGGTTTTTAAACTTCAGCAACATCTTGGGAAACACTTCTACCCATCCCTCCAACTGTGCTTTTAGATGGGCTAACTGATTTGTTTTTATTCTTGACTTTGTCAACAACACTCCTATATGCATTCCATTCATCCAATATCTTTCTTCCTCTTAAAAAAGATTTTTGACTGAACTTTTTGTCCAACTATCTTTGCTGTTTTTAAATTTCCTCCCTTTATTAAGCCTATCTTTTGGCAATTTACGCTTCATCTTATTCTTGAGTTTTATTGGGGTCTCCTGCCTCCTCTCCTGCTTCCTCTGTTGCAGTTCTTGTTGCTGTCTTTCTTCTCTGGTTAATACTGTTGCTGTAGGGAGTAGCCTTTTAACCATCCTAATCCTCCTAATTGGTACGGATAATTTGTGCACTATCCATTTGTTGAATACTATTGTTCTGTTGGGATTCCCCTTCTTCCTAAAATATGTTCTTAATTTTCTGCTTCTAAGGCTGAGGATACCGAACGTAAGAGTCTTAGCTTTGGCTCTGATCTGCTACTTTCAGGTTTATGGGGACCAACCCAGTACACCCAAGTTCTTCCATACTCTGTTCCTGCACTTCAGGCAGGTTAGAAGCCGAGAACTAATTATCGATTTTGTACAGTTGATAATCAAAGTGTTAATCTGTCTTCTTCCTACTATCTACGGCAGCTGCAATAAATAAGATTACTTCGAGGCAGATAATCTAGACGCTTGAGTAGAAAAGTGAAGTCCTCACTAAATTTTGACGGATGAGACTGAGAGAAGATAGTAAGATCAGACTCAATGAAGTTACACAGAAATAGGCGATTGTCAAGTAACTAAGAGGTTTAAGTATGAGGGGACTGCTGAATCTTGCAAAGAATATCTCCAACCCTAGCAACCTTGAATAGAGTAGTCTGTAGAATTGAAAGCTTATAGTAGATCCCAGAACAATGCATGCTATCTTAATATTGTTATGAGATTTGTTTTTCTCCATCCATCTTTAGAATATTTAGTCTTTTGTTATCTTGAGTAGGAAGTACACCAGAAAGAAGATATTGAACCCTACTTTAGTTAGGATAGCTGTATAGCTTAGGGCTTGACTGAGCAGGGATTGTTAGTCTTGTAGGGCATAACTCAGGAACATCAGAATACATCCTAGTTAGAGTACAGTACAGAAACTTACGAAATTGCCCAATATCAAACTTCTCTTATCGAAGATCTTGAAGAATGCAAGAATAATGAGAAGTGCGAGTGCTGCAACTAAAAAGGGAAAGGGGAAGAACTTACTCTATTGAGGAGGGGTAGGGGGTACAACACAAGTTCCACCACTCACAATAAGACCTATTGGGCACTCAGTATAGCACACACTCTTATAGATCAAGTAACTAGCCTAACAAACATAGCACTCAGATTCAGTAACACATGTTTTACATCCCGTTTGACAAATCAAAGGTTTAACTTCACAACTGCTTCCCACCACGATATATCCATCAGGGCAAGTTTGTACACATGCCAATTTATACATATAATACCCTGATTTACACTGTAGGCACTGACTAGATGTGCACTTAAAACAGTTAGCTTGGCAGTCTATGCAACTTGTGTCAGCAGTATAAGTGGCAGAGGGGCATGCACCCATGCATGCCCCATTATAGAAATAAATAAGAGATGTATAGTTGGAGGAAAAGCACTGTGTACAAGTAGTTCCATTGCATATTTAGCATCCAGAAGGACAGGGATAATAAATAGTTATTGTCCCTTGAGCATGCACCACTCCACCCGATAATCCCTGTATGTCGATCATTTGAGAATTAAAGTACTTAACAGTACCAATCAGATTCAAATACGAAGAATTGCATATTTTGCATGTTGACGGATCTAACACTGAAGAGACAGAGTATTGTAGAGTTAGTGGAGTGGATGGTCTTACTGTAAGATTGGCGATGAGTTATCCCTGTTGTCCCATAAACCCAGTAAAAGTAGAAGCAAATGAATACTGCATAGCAACAAGTGTGAAGGAGTTGTTTGTAGTCTACAATAGAATCCCACCAACTGTAAAATATTGAGCTTGATAACTATAATTCCCTGGGGAAAGAGCAAGTTGCAGTTGAGTAACCAACTTTAAGTTAGCTTTGTAAGGTATCTTAATACTGCCATCCAGCGTAGTCTAGCAAGTCAGATTAATGCATGGGGTAGTTATCGACATTGGATAAGATACAATAATGTAGTCAGTTGAATAATGTTGGAGAGTTTATCTCATATTTATTGTAGCCATTGAAGATTGCTCTATTGTGTAGTTGGATAAAACAATAGAGCTCTGAGCTGTTGTAGCCAAATATTCAGAAGGAATAGTGGCAGTGCCAGTCCCTACAGTAAAGCCTTGACCATCCGCTGCAGATAATGTCCATGTTTTAGAACCATTGTAAAGAATTGGATTGTTGACTCCACCAATAGTTACATTTAGAAGTCCATTGCAGTCAACAGTTAATACTGAGCCTGTTATCGAATATGTATTCAGATTAGGCCCTGCTATTGAAGCACTAGCAATATTGATATTACCTGGAACAGTTATAGTGAATATCCGCCTCTAGTTGGAAATAAACGTATTATTAGTTTCAACGATTGATATTGAGGTTGGTTGCCCCAATATCAAATTGGAATGCTGTATGCTTAGCCAAAGAGTTGCTGGATCGAATGTCATTTGGGAGGATCCCTCAGAAATAGGTTAGCTAAGGTTAGATCTTGCTTTGAGTGTGATTGTAGTTAGTTTTACAGAAATAGGGTTTGTGAAGGGCATACTTATGGCCACACTTCCATTGAGTCCACTCACAGGTAATGTCAGAGCGCTGCCACTACAAGAAGTAGGAGTTACTGTAGTACCATTAATTGTAATTGTTCCACTACATCCGAATGATCCATAATCCACAGTCATATCAATAAACCCACTCTGAATTTTATCAGAGAAATTAGCATTTACAGTCAGAGTTGTATTTCTCATTACTGACTTATTGGCTAGAGATAGCGTAAATACAACAGACGCTACTGTTAGGTTGAAAGTAGATACATCCACCTTCTAAATATAGTCAGAAGAGTTGTATATAGTGTATACTGTCAGAGGAATAGGTTTCACTACAGAAGGGTTCACAAAACTCATACTTACTGTTATCCTACTGCTAGATAGAGTCAGATTAGAAATAGTCAGTATACTGTAAGTTGAGTTCGATACTAGTGTAGAGGAGGCAGGAGGATTTGCTGACAAAGACAGGTCAATGGGGTAGATGAGCAATACTTGGAATGTTGATGGGATGTATGCCTTTGGGAGTATCCTTACAGAAACTGTGGATTTAGCATTTACTGCTGTATTCCACCCATCATACAGAAAACTACTGGTAGACAACACTGTAGGGGCAGGTTGAACACAGTTACAAGTTCCCATTCTCAGTCCAGTGGCTCCATCGGTAATATCCACTGCAATACTTCCAAATGTATCGTTGAATGGCGGATTGTTCATATTGCTCATATTAAACGACACTGTTCCCCCTGCAAAAGCACTCGTAAACATATTCAACACTTCTATTATGTAGTTTGTTATGGTTGAGGATGTATAGTTGCACAGTACACTTGCGGTTGATGATTGGCATGATACAGTTTTAGGACTTGGCAGAATCTAAGGGAAAGGTGTTTGCTTAGTGAATGTGAGTACTAGTTTAGTTCCACTGGGTATCGTCCTATTGGTTATGATTGCATAGATTCCTGTAACTGTAGCTCCCACTATCGGTGAAGACGAGCTCATCGAACATGCCGCATTGTACGAATAAATGTCTATTGTGCTGCTACCCAAACCAATCACAGTGTTCTGATTGTAGGCGAACATATCAAAACTAGACTAGTAGTATGAGTTAACAACGTTAAACATGAAACTCTGAGTTGAACTGAAACTTCCACTAAAAGAAATTACTACTGTCACTCCTGTACTCGATACTGTACAGGTTGCTGGTGCATTCTGGTTTAGGCAACCACTCGTTGAGATGCTGAATGATATTGGTAGAGTGAATTTGATTAAAGGAGAACTCGATGTTAGACTCACCACCACCTTGATACTTGCTGGCTCTGACACTGTCTGGTTACTTATTGTTACAGAAGTTACGGAGTCTACTGCAGTTGTATGGGTAACTAAGCAGAGAAGTAAAACTATGGGAAGCATAAAGGATAACTATTATCATTATTTGATGCGCAGTTAATTTGACAAAGCAGAATGCAAATGTCTGTCCCGAATAGTGTTATCTCCCTCCCGAAGGCTAATATATGCACTCTAGTTGGCCAAATGCTCTATCTGTGCCCCACTATAGTTAGTTGTGTTTGAGGCTATGTACAACACCTATTTGTCGCTAATCTCATGCTTCTTATTCGCTAAGTGGATATTGAGTATTCCTGCACGCTCCCTCCAGTCAGGGAGAGTTGTCTTAATATGGATATCGAATCGACCAGGACGGAGCAGTGCTTCATCCACCATAGTCTATCTATTTGTAGCTCCAATCACAAGAATATTCTCATTCTCATAAAATCCATCTAATTCAGTTAGCAGTTGGTTGATTGTAGAGTTCCTCTAGTTGTCTGCTGAATTTATTATGTTCGTCCGAGTGCCAATAGCATCTATTTAATCGATAAATATTATGCATCCATTTGGGTAACTTCTTGCCTAAGAGAATAATTATCTGATCTTCTTCGGTCCCACCCCAACATAAATCTACTGGAACTAGGCAGCAGAAGCATAGATAAAGTCGACTCCACTCTCACATGCAGTTGCCTTTGCTATCATTGTCTTACCTGTGCCTGGTGGACCAAATAGTAGAATTCCCTTCCTCATACGAGCACCTATCTCTCTGTACTTTAAGGGGTTCTTCAGAAAATCAATAAACTCAGACAGTTTTCGCTTTATCTCCTCATTTCCATAAATGTCCTTATACATCACTAACTTAGGAGGTTGAGACTTTTGTTTCTTTGATATACCGAACGATGCCCACCCTTTGCTGTCTCCCAATTGAATAGCAGTCGCTCCAGCGAGTCCTACGAGAGCACTGCCTAACAGAATATTGTGGAGTTCGATTGTAGGAGCAAAATCAAAATAGCTGCATTTGTCAGCAGACCTACATAATAGTATTATGCAATACCTCAGCATATTGAAGATTTACGATTTCGGAATACCGTCTATGGAAGCTTTTAACTCAACTCCATCCTTCACATACTCTATGGAGTCGTTTTGAACAACTGCTTTAGTTACTTTATTCTCTCGTATTGCTTTTATGAACTCTGACGTTGATGTTGTATTGTCTGTGTATATGAGGTACCCCACTCCACAGGCCACACCAACAGCACATACTCCTACAATAAAATAGAGTTTGTTCTTGCGTACGTACTACTTGATTCTGGAAAACATTAAAATATAATTATGGACCAACAACCTTTACACTCTCTCTGACTTATTTTAACATATTCAATAGGAATAAGTTAGGAATAAGACAACATAAATGTTTGAGTGTAAAGACTGCATAAATATATTGGAATAGTTTTATTATTAAAATAACGAGCCCATGTACTCAGACAAAAAGAATCCTGCTTGCAGTAGTTGTGAGTCTTACGCCAACAATTTAGTCACGATGGGATGTGGGCATAGGCTATGCATTAGTTGCATCAAGAACGTACGTATGCCTGCCAGTAAGTAAACCTTCCTTAATCCAGTTGTATTGTATGTCTGGCAAGTCGAAATAAAAAGAATCGAACCTCAGCCAGTCCCTAAGATTACAAAAAACACCAGTTTTCGTAACCTAAAGCTCTTCGTGATAGGATCTTGGATAAGGTACGATCTCCAAGTACTGCCCATCAAATTAGTGAAAGTTCTCCCGACAAGAGTAACCGTACACATTACAATCCTGACTCCCATAAAAAGCAACATACTGTATAACCCAAAAACTAACCCATACTCTGTAAAGATCATGGGGAAGCACTCATTATGTATTGTTAAAAGACTAAGTAATTTTACTGTGCCCAATGCCTATATCTCAAAAATACCAGGAATCTCAATATTGTTCCCCTTAAAAATGCATTGGAATCCCTCATTCAGGAAAATAGAGTCAATCGGTAGTAGTCTAGGAGTTGTCTTAACCAAGTGGAAAGTGCCCTAAAAGTATGCTCAGCCAACAGACAGCTCTTTGATTCGGGGCTTAGACAATATCGCTAGATAATTGAGTTGGAATTTGATGAGTTGAGGAAGGAACTGGAAAGGAAAGAGCAGGAAATAACAATAAGCATTGAGAATCTATTTTCTGCCAGAATTAACGAATACAACAAAATAATAGAGGATTTGGATTTCATTAGAACTAGCATCAAGTAATACAGAGAGCAAAGTAACAAAGAGAATTCCAACATCAATACAGTAGTCTACAACTTTTCAGCCTACAAAATCATTAAAAAAACCATCAAAGGAATCGATTTTAACTATATTGCTTATACCCCTCAAGATCTATCTATAGTGGATCTAGACAAAAGACATATTGCTTAGAGTTTATCCACTTTTGGCAGACTAAGAACTGATCTTCCTTTAAGACTTTCCTAAACTAAGAATGTTTCTAGGGTTGGTTCTCTAGACAAGAAGAAGAATCCTCATATGTCCTCAATTAAATAATAGAATGAATCTTCAGTGCATGCCGGCAAGTCGAAGGATAGGAGTACAGTGTCCCCATAGCAACATAGGAACCAGGGGAGTAATTCCAAGCAGCGGAAGACAGACGATGCGAATTTCCGTCGAAAGCAACAATTTTCTCTCTGTAGCAATATCTATGAGCCTCCTGAAAAAAGTCTTTATGAACGGCTCCTCAACGAGAAGTTCAATAAATATAAGTGATGGAGAGTACTAGGCTTGAGTGCTGCTATAACTACTATTTTTATATATTACCTATATCAGTCATGAAAAGAGGCAAGACTTAGGCAAGTAATCGAAGCCGAACAAGCCTTTCCTCAGGCAAAAAGAAAAAACCGAAGGCTCTGCTAGATGCAACGACCTTCCGCATCTCCAAAATTAATTTACTGGCAGCTTCAGACATAAAACTTTCGCAAACCATCCCCAGGAAATCTATCCTACTTGAATCCACTCCATACCTGGAAAAACTTAGCTGTAAAATGAGTCAGGCGAAACTACAGAAAGCTCTTAGCACCACTAGGTCAAACTTAAGACTCTAACAAGTATGTTAAACAGAGTCGCCAAAGCGTAGCGAGGTAAAGAATCAAAGAGCGAAGTCTCTCCTCATGACTGTTCAGAATTCACTGCAAGTACCCATAACAGCAACGTAGACACTAGATTCAGACTTGAAAGAGTTTAAAATTGAAAGCCCAAAAATATCGAAGAGGGACATCGGATGTGTAAAGGCATATGCTGTTAATACTCACAACGGAATTTTCTCTGAGGTTAATTGTGACAGAATAAGCATAGTGACTAATTTATACGCTGATTCCAAACAACCTCTCCACTTCAAAATATCGTTTTTCGCTATCTACGATGGGCATAATGGATCGAGTTGCGCTGAGTTCCTAAGAGATAATGTTCATTCAGTTCTGGCGAAGGATTAGAATTTCCCTCACAATATGTGCAAAGCGTTATAGAATACCCTCCGAAGGTCATAAGTAGAGTTTCTTAAAATTGCTGAAAAGAAAGGCGATTCCTCTGGCAGCTCTGCATTAATTTGCGTGCTAGTTAGTACAGTTGATTTAATTAAGACAACAAATGTTATGTAGCAAGTGTAGGAAACAGTCGAGCAATCCTGAGTAGAAATTTCGGCTAAAAGATTGAGCAGATTTCTGTTGAACACTCCCCAGCCAACGATAAAGAGTATCGTAGGGTCATTAAGAGTGGGGGTTCAATTTACCAACACAAAGCTGCAAAATCAGAGTAGT
Organism: Hydropsyche betteni; assembly: GCA_028571205.2. Classification (NCBI taxonomy): domain Eukaryota; kingdom Metazoa; phylum Arthropoda; class Insecta; order Trichoptera; family Hydropsychidae; genus Hydropsyche; species Hydropsyche betteni. Next base: position 2,466 of record JAOXNN020205332.1, on the reverse strand, counting down.
TCAAAAGTACCTCGTATAGAGTACTGCCGGGGAAACTTAAAGCGACCAGATCAATTGGAGACTACGAATTGAAGTCTGACAAACACGGCTACAAATCGACGGTCATCATATCAGAACCGGACGTCGGAGAGCTCGACCTGGACCAGGGCGACTTCATCCTTATGGCAAGTTCGTATCGTCAAGTAATATGCAGGTGATGGCGTGTTTGACTACCTCAGTAACAAAGAAGCGCTCAAAGTAGTATGGGCGAGTCTCCTGCTCAGACGCAAGGACAGTATACACGAACAGGCAGGATAAGCCGTGACTGCTCTTTTGGCAAGGTCCCTCAGGCGCATGGGCAATGACTGTCTCTCAGGGTTGCTGATTTGCCTTTAGAACTACGAGCAGACAGGTTATTGCGAAGAAGTACTTGTTCTCCCATAAGTGGACTGAGACAGACATCCAGTTTGGTGTTAACTTCAATATCTAATTTAAAAATATTTTAAGAATGGTAAGTGTCTTCCTTTATGCAGAACAAACTCACCATCAGATAGCTACCCCGCACACGTCGCATGGAGATCGATGACACTCATCCCGTTAAACGCATCCAAGAACAAGTACTTATCACATGTTATGCAGGGGTTTACCAAATAGGAGAATGAACGCATGGGACAGACAGCAGCAGTCTATGGCTCTGCATTCGCAATGATGCTTAAGTATGAGCGAGAATTACTGGGACAACCAGAAAGACTTCCAGGACTCCCTTCATCATTTACAGGTAGAACATTTAAAAATTCAGCATTGGAGAGCCACATGGGTAAACTCAACCAACTGACCTTCGAGGATTGTTTGAACAAGGGGAGACTTCATAAGAGAATGACTGCCCACGAGTATTTTGAAAAGCAGTTTGATTGATGAGTATATCTGTGAGCTTAACAATACATATAGATTTTTGTATGTAATCTGGAAATTGGAAATTAGGTTAGTGATCGAACTATGGCCCGTCATGTTAAATTCCACACCCAGAAAAACCAGAATTAGATTTTGGTTAGGATAAGTAATTATATTTTCTCGATGTACCCGAAAACTAGTGTGTTTAAAAAATGAGTTAGATGAACCTTTGCCCTTATGTGTGAATTATATTGATTTACAGACTTATCAAAGCTGGTTCCATCCTTCCACCTTCTCTAATTTAGCCTTTACGATAGGTTTAATTACAGACTCAGACTAAGGAGCCTACTTCTGCGGAGGTGTGTAATTGGTAAAGCATATCTTACCATCGTGCCCAGCACTAACCAGCAAGTTAGCCTCTAAGATATACTGCACTTTGTTCACATGTCCTTTGTGAATAGGCAGTGCTCTCTAAGGATAATTATTTGTGTGCAGAATGATGATGTTCGACAGGTAGTTAGTAAATATTAGCTTGTGTTGCTTACACAGAGACAGCGTTCTTGTGTTCGGAGGACAGTTGATGGTTGAAATGTGCTGGGATAGATGTTCCTTGTCTTTTTTAAACACCTAAAACACCAGGATGCACTCTTCGGTTGTTCCTGCAAGCAGATACTGTCTATCTTCCGAAAACTCCACCATGCTTATTGAGTATACTTCTTTAGGGCAGAAACTACACTTATACTGAGGCTTCCCATTCCCTTCCAGCGAGTACACACTTATCACTGACTGCTAATTTGCCACAAACACTCGTTGGTTTGCCTCGTCAAGCACCAATCCAACATTCTTCAATGTACTCGGAAAGCTGTCCACTCTCTCGCTCTTTTCGACCGAGTACACAGCAAAATCCTGACCGCTCGTAGCATAGCAAAGCCCATTATATGGCGACATCTTCATCTGCATGGGAGAATGAAAAGCCTTAATGCATGTAAACTCTTGGTATTACCTGTACTGATTCTACACAGCCACTCGATACACCAGAATTTGGCTACTATCAAGCGAAACAAACAGCATACTCGACTTCGGGTTCCAACAGAAACACAGTGGCTGAGTCAGAAGCTTTCTACCTTTGACTTGAATCGTATGCTCCACAAGGCTACCTTTTTGTAGTACAAGCTAATCTGTCCTTGAGAGGCTTCGGACTTGAACATGTTCGAAATAAATGATTTAACTGCGTGTATATGTAAGTACTCTTATCAGCCACTCCGGCAAGCTTCTCCAGAGTGAGAAGTACATCCAGGTTCCAATCATAGTAAAAGTCCATGATTGCCATCTTCTCCGACTACACAACCACCGGCTATCGAATGGCGTCCAACTTCAGAGACAGGTAAGAGTCAACCTAAATGGAACTGCTTATACCTTTAAAAAGTCTCTCAAAACCCTCATTTGAAGGACATCCCGCCTCTGTATGAGTTTCTGCAGCTGAGCATTAAAATTCTTTCGGTTGGATTCTGGGTCTCCCTTCCCGAACAACTGTTTGTTAGCTGGCTACACATCAAATGTTGTTTCTGACAGTGATTTCTACGCTTATGAATTATT
>JAOXNN020205324.1:0-21004 GCA_028571205.2 Hydropsyche betteni | reverse complement strand
AAATAGAAATCTCATACAAATCAACTTTAAAATCAATGAGCGACCCGCTAATATAAAAGTAACCAACTCAACAAGCTATAAGTTACTGTATGTTTGTCTCCATATAACGTTAGTAGTTTTCTAAACTGGACTGCCCTTCATTAAAGCACTAATCGTCTCACTAATATTGCAGCTATCAAAAATATTTATTTAGCTTTTTGCATAATAAATGGCATTTTGAAAATATAGTTCCCTGATCAAATTTCGTAAATTGCAAAACTAACTAAGATCAAGGCCTAACTAAGACTGCCAAACATCTCAGTTGAACTTTTATTTTTCTATGATTTAATTTGACGAGGATAACATTTTTAGTAACATGCAATATCAATCGTTAAGTCCAAAACAGTCTAGCATGTCAAGATCCCTTCCATTCTTCGCAAGCAGAATTAGTGTATAACTCTCCTTAGGTTTTATCTTAGTTATCACCTTATTGTTATGTTAAGTAAAATCTACATTATTCCATTCTTACCTTGGTTCACAGGCACCAAATAACGTAGTATCTTCATCGATTTGCTGAAAGACTTGCTGAATGGAATGTCTCTGCTGCTCTAGTTGTTTATATTCTACACTATTATGCCCATGTTGCCGTCACATGATCTGTAGGAGCACAGGTGGTCAGAAAGCTGAATCAGTTAGCCGAAACGTTGGGCATAGTCAACGCACATATCTGTTAGGATTTTGGGTTGATCCACTGGTAGCACCTTCTCAAATATTATCGGAATACCACCTAGATAGGATAAGTGCAGTTAATAGGGCCTGCCGATCCAGTCAGCTGTCACTAAAGCATAGTATTCTCCGGGATCTAAAATGCAGGGGGACTGAGTGATCTTATGGTTCGAATAGCAACCGTTAATCCAACGTACCCCATCATTCTCCTTCATAGCAATTATCAGTCTGGTCCAAGAATAGTCATAGTCTTTTCTAAAGAATTTCTTATCCTTCTGGATGAGCATGAAAGTACAACTGGAAGTTTGGCTAACAACAAACTTTCTGTAAGCAAACATCTATTTGTTGTTGGGTCTGATCTGCGAAGTAGCTGTATGTTCGTTGGGATTTACCCGACATATTAGCAGCTATTTGTAGTCATTTTTAATGTCTTCAACTGTAAGAGTCTAGATCCCTAGTTTTGTCTACACTTTTACGTTCAATGTCTACGATATCTGCTACAGAATGCTTAGAGGTTGTGGGTTATTGCCCTTGTTAATAATCACGTCATAGCCGAACGACGACTCACCTTCCTGTTTGTTCAGCACAAACAGATTATTACGGTTATTGAAATACCTCTCCAACTGAGCCCCCGAAAGCTTATCTATAAATAGCCTTTAAACAGAGCACCCGGTAATTTAGTTGAGGAAATCCAAAGAATTCTCATTTAGCAAACTTTCATATGAAGAGTAAGTCTTAGCATATGCTTTTTGTAGAAGGAAGGGCCATATCTCTACTTTATTCTTCTGTCGTTAAGCAACATTTAAAAACAGCGGATAGTATTTACGATTCTTTACCAGCACAGGAATAGTATCGTCAACTAGTACATACCTCCATACACCCTACACATGGATCCTTAATAGATATATCCCAAAGTTATTCGTACTTCTCTGCCCCTAGAATATCTTCTCCAGTAAATCATTACTATTCTTCAAAGCTGTGAATCCTGTCACCATAAACGGTAAAGGGATCTCTCCGTTGGTGATTGTAACTTTGGCCTCTGGTTCGGTATTGAACAGAGAGCAGTACCTGGGTTTCATAACCTCGTTAACCCTTACCCATCTCACATCTCCAAACTTATCGTCTTTAAAGTTTAAGTATAGGGAGCTGGCCACAGGCTAAAATATTTCATCAACAAAAGTTTTATTGCTCTCCTTGCATTTCTGTAAGAAATTGAAATAGCGACGTTTTTCGGAGTTCCTATCATCCAAAATTGAAGCCCTAGGTTTTTGTCCTCTTTCGGTTAGTGCCACTATTCCACTATTGTACATGTTGGTATGGGTGGGAGAGTTGAGTCCCCCTGGCTTCTGATCTGAACCGTTCTTTAGAATTGGAATTAGCATCCTGGAGGAAGTGTTGGATTACCGGGAGGTTTTCATAAAGCAGGGTTACACTTCAGAGTCGTCAAACCTGACACTTTTGCGTTTTTTAAGTAGTAAGTTAGGAGTACTCTGCTGCAGACACCCTTCACTTATGTCAACACTTTAAGAAAGTATCGACCTGCTTTAGACACTTTGAAAAGAACAGTCAAGATCTATAGCCAAGTTGGGGAATGAGTTCTAGTGGATTCGCTATTCCTTCGCCAAGAGCTTTCCGAAGGGTGTACTGAGAGCTCTGTTATCCTGAGGAGTGTTCTACTTGTTCACAGCCTCCGTCTTCCTCATTGTAGAGACGTTAAATTATAAAATTATGTATTGTCTATTACTATGCTCATATCAACAAATAGCCCTAAATAACAAAAAACTGCAATCGCTATCCTTTAATCCACTATACATCATCTAAATCAGATCATTTGTCTTCTTAGCCTGGTTCGCACAGTTTGATGTACTTGATCTCGTAGATCTTCTTCGGGTTGATAATTAGCTTAGGGTTGAATGGATCCAGCTCTTTTGCTTTCTAGAAGTTTTCAGAGGCTAGGTCATATTTCTTCATCGCTTTGTAGGCGAAGGCTCTTCCAAAGTATGCGTGGCTATTTCTTGGTTGAAGGGCTATCACTTCTGTGTAATCGTTGAGAGCCCTCTCGTATTTGTCTGTGAGTAGATAACATTTAGCTCTTTCGTGGATGTAACAGGCCTATGTCGGAGAGAATTAAATAGCTCTAGTGAGAGGCTCAATAGCTCGATCAAAGATTTATAAGTTGGCGTATCCGATTCCTAAGTGATAGTAGATATCTGCTTCGTAAGTTTCGTAGGGTTTGTTATCCAATGCGGAGTAGAGATCCTTAATACTCTTCTTAAATTCTTTATTTTTGTAGAAAGCCAGTCCTCTTTTGTACAATATTTGTGGATCAGTGGGTTTTCGGCTGAGAGCATTAGATAAGTCTTAGATCGCACTGTTATAGTTAGCGACATCTACATAAATGTTACTCCTTTGGATGAGGAACTATTCGTTGAGTGGCTACTTTCTCAGTGCTTCATTGAGGTAATAAAGAGCCTTATCGTAATCCTTAAGCAATCTAAAAGCCTGTCCGATTCCGTTAAATATACCAGGATTCTTTGACTTGAGTGCTTCTGCATGCATAAAGTCCTCGATAGCAGAGTTGTAGGTGGCTTAACCCAGTTTACCCAGCTAAATCTTTGATAGCCCTCTGTAGTAGTACGAATCAGGGTAGCTGGGTTCTATCTGGGTCGCAGCATCGAAGTCTGCAATAGCTGCCTTGTGATTTTTTATGTCCTGATACACCAAACCTCTCTTTTAGTAAACCAGCCTATCTTCTCCTATCTATTTAAGAACATTAGTTAGGCTCTACAAGGCTTCTGGAAGTTTGTCATTTTTATGCTGCATAAGTCCCAAGTGATAAAGTGAAGGAATGTGGTCTGGGGATACCTCCAGGGCCTTCTTGAACATCTTGATAGCGGACTCGTAGTCTTTGGTGTCCTCGTAAGCTAAACCTTTGCTATGGTAGAATTTGGGATTAGATGGCATTATAGCAATAGCTTTGTCGAAGTCTTCATGAGCTCGATCAATCTAACGTAAAGCTAAGTAGGTGTTTCCTCTATTGAACAAGGTCTTAGCGTCGTTAGCATCGATACTCAAAGCCTTATTATACTCTATCAAAGACTCTTTATACTGTTCGCTATGATAAAGAGCCAAAGCTTTGTTGTTGTAGTAGGTGGCCTTTGAAGGCTAAAGTTAAATGGCTTTCTTGAACTTCTCCAATGCTTTCTCAAACTCCTGATTCTCGAAATAGCTCAACCCAAGGTTATTTTGGGCTGGAGCATCATCACCAACTAACTTACAGGCACTCTCAAGATCCTCAATAGATCTTTCGTAGTTTTTAATCTGTCTGTAGCAGTTGCCTCGATGAAAGAGTGCCTTAAAATTAGTTTAAGTCTGGTCATTCTTTATATGCTTTATTCCACTACTAAAATCTTCAATAGCCTTCTAGAAGTTCATGAGTCTGGCATGAATCATACCTCTGTTGAAATAGTACAGCCCATCATTAGGCTTCAGAGTAATAGCCCTCTAAAACTCAGCAAGAGCATCATTTATTTGATTTAGGTTCATCATACAGTTACCTCTATCGGAGTAGTACTGTGCCTGTTTATCGTCAAATCGAATGGCTGTCCCAAAATCATACATAGCCTTCTGGTATTGGCCAATCGCCATAAATACTGCACCTCTCTCAGCGTGGTACTTAGCATGAGTAGATCCACGATCGTTGGTGCTGGAGCCCTGTAAGAAAGTAATCGCCTAACCGAACTTATCGATGGCTAGTTGGGCATCCTAACGATTTTTAGTTTTTTTGAACTTTTAGAAGGCTTACTGGCCTGCCCTGTAGGATTTCTAGGCGTGCTCTTGCCTCATGACCTGGTCTCTATGCTAGGAAGCCTTTTTATCTTTGCTGGTCTTTACTGCAGGTTTCTTTTATGGTGATTTTTACATAAGTTTCACTATTAATACAAATAAAAATGTAGCCACACTACCCGCTTTTAACCAATAACAGGATCTTTTTTACTTGTAAATTCCAACCCTTTTCTGGATTATTCTACACATAAATATTCCTATTCTACAGAATAACCATAATACAACACTACGCGAGCAATAAACATTCACAGTTTAGGCGCAGAATAGAGACTGTCGATCCATTTGTAAATTGCTGGATCAATAGCAGGATGAATACTTCCACTTTCAGTCTTTTCATAACAACTGATGACATTCTTTCCTCTCTGCAAGCAGTTTAAAAAGTGATCGTCCGATGCCAACGCATACTCCGAACTAATATTGAAATACTCTATCTTGCTATTGTTAGGCGACATTGGTGCTAACTGCTGGTAATCTACAGATGGGTTATCGAACTCGAACAACACTATGCCCGACTTATGCAGGTAATTAGGGTCTGTCTGCACAAACTCTTTAGTTTTTGGTAAATAGACATATGTTTCCAAGAGTATGTGCTCCGATATATCGATATACTAGTACACCTGAAGAAGATTGACTCTGCCGGCAGCTAGAAACTCAATCGCCTATTTCATAGTGGCTAGAACAAATTTTTTACCTCCAAATTTATAGAAAGCACAGTTGAAGTTATGGTTGTACGTTTCGTCTGAGGTGCTCACCTTCGACTCAATGATCTTCGTCCCCAGGCTGCATACTACCCACGGCAGACTCTCCGCAAAGCTTTTGTTCTTGGTCTGCAGAAGTACGAAAGAGTGGGAGTGTAGAAACTGTTCGAAGTATGACTCCTTCATCCAAAATATATGAACTCAAATCGAATCATCAGCACGTGTTAATTCTACGGCTGGTGATGCTCGGATATTTATTAATCCAACATATTACACAATATCTTATAACTCGGTGCAGCATGAATCGACTTTGTACAGTGGATCTCATTACGCTGGCTTCGCTATTTTAGTTTTGAGCTTATTGAACTCCAATCTCAATGCTACTAACTCCTTATTAATGGCATTTTGCTAGCGGATTAGATTGAGCTCCTACTCCCTCCCCTGCAGATAGTTATTGTGGAGTTCCTAAATTTACTTCTAGGCAGTGTCCAAATAATTGAGGGTTTCATCATTATATTCGGACTATCTTTGTTTGCGGGTGCTCTCTTCGCTCTTGAGTGTTTAGATTAGCTTCTGGATTGTCTAATTTGAACGGTTCATGTATTTTAATTATAGATGGTCCAGAATTCTCTCTAATTCAAATTTAATATCATTCTCTAATTGTTCAACAACCCTATCCAACAGTATGACTTTAAATCTCATACGAATTTCACTGCACCTTCGCTGTCTCCTCGAATGATGTGGGTGGTACCAGTTCAGGTGCTTCCTCCTCTTTGCCAGCTGCCCCCGAGCTACTTACTAAATCTTTCAGCACTGCGAATTGCTTAGGGCCCAGCTGCTGCACAATATCGGGCAGCAGGTCCTTAATAGTTTTGGTTTCAGGGTTGCCAATCACAACAAAGGTATTGCTGGCCATAGATGCGAGGACTAAACTTAGTCATATTATTACCATCTGGCTTTTCGAAATGCATGACAGTGTTATCATCCTTGAAGAAGTTTACTTCGTCTATTGCTTGGAGTGGTTGAACTCCCAGCTTTTTAACAATAGTTTTGACTTTTTTATCATCATTCACCTGCATGACAGGAAAAGTACTGCGCTTTTGTTGACAACCTTAACCTTTCGGCGCTGGGAACCCTTGCCACCTGTTCTTGCGTCTCCAACTTTATTCTTGAGGGCTGCTATGTTCTTGGCGATTTATTATGGAGAGAGGTCCATTATTGATTTTAATATTTCCTAAATATTCAATTATACTTACGCATCTCTAATTTAAATTAGCGCTCAATCTCTACCATAACTAATCTACAATTTAATCGACATAATTGCATATGCCAACATCTGATAAATTACTCTTGTGGAATAAGGGGGTATCATCTGCCTTAATTTTCAACCTTTTACTGTAAAGTGAGATCACTTACGGATGAATCTGAACTTTGCATCGCTCTGTTGGCTGATTAGGTACGTGGGGCAACTGGAACTCTATTTAAACTGAATTTTAGGCACAAATGCTGTTGGTTTGCTGCTAGACTCAGCGAAATATGAATGGCGTAGGGCCTAAGCCGCTGTAATTCTAAGTTATGGCTGTTTCTGCAACATCTTCCTCAAAAGATCCGCAGCTGTGTTAAGAACCTTCTACCTGTGTAGGGGATATCATCGAACTAAGGACCAGCGAGTACACAATCGCACTATCTGTTCTGAGTGAGGACCTAGTTGAAGGTTTTACCAGGAAACAGACTCTTCCCGAACATCATATGGTAGAATATGGCTCCCACACTAAATACATCTGCAATAGGTTGGCTTTTGGTTGTTAGGTCTTTGATATTGATGATTTAAGGAGCAACGTAGCCAGGAGTACCACACCTGACGAATAGGTACGTTTTCTAGTCTGCGATGGTAGCCAACCCGAAATCCACTATGACAACATCCTTAGCATCCTTCCTAAACATTATATTCTAAGGCTTCAAGTCTCTATGAATGACGTTCTTTCTTGCCATTTAAGCCAAACCTTGAAGCAGATCCTTCATAATCTTCCTAGTTTAGTTCTATGTGAACTTGTGTCTGGTTTGGAGCTTGGTAAATAACTGAGGCCCCTCAATGTACTCCAGCACCAGGTATATTGAGTTGTCGGACTCAAATACCCCTTCTAATTTCATAAGATTCGGATGGCTCAATAGCCTGTTAATCTTAATTTAATTTATTACTGCTGGCTTTCCATTCTATTGAGAGTATGTAGCTTCTTTTGCGAACGCTTTTATTGCAAACTGCTTCCCATCTTTCAGTCTCTACCCTAAGTAGACGGATGCGAAGTTTCCTTTCCCCACTTTCTTCATAGCTTTGAACAAGTCATGAAAACCCCGTTGATTAATTCTCTTACTGAGTTCATATTCCCACTTCTACAGGTCTCCTACACTGATACTGTAAAACTATTTCGTTCTGAAACCCTGCGATACGAACCTTAACCCAATAGGTTTACCGACAGGCTTTTTGCCCTCTTATTTCTATTTTTATGTAGGTTGTGCAGGCTACCGTATTACTTAGAACGATATGTCGAAAGTAAGCTGTAGCTGCTTAGCTGACAGAGAGCTTGCACTGTCCATTCTGTTTAATACGATGAGCTAATTGAAGAGCTTGAGCTATCGGTTCTTGGCCGAAGCGTTATCGGGGCTTTTGCTAAATGAGGTGCATAATATGGCAGTAAGGCGTAGGAGTTTGGATTCGTCTTATACTATTTTAAAGAGCTTGGGTTTTTATTAGCCTTCCTGCATTTTGCCAATTTTAAAATTATCGTGGGTTAGTATTACAAACTTAGCCAAATCGGTAACACCCTATTCCAAATTCTTTAAGTCTAGCTAGGCTACTAGATATTGGTCGGTTTCAAAAAGCTTTATATTCAGAGTTTATTTATGTTAATACAGCTTAACAATGTGTTCTTATGTTCGATCTCCTGTGCAGCATATAAATGCTGTATTTAATAACAATTAATAATTGTAACTTATTGATGATAAATCAAGTCGTAGCCAACCCTGACTACAATGCCACGACCAATCAGTACGGTTTTTACGCTCTTCCCAAAACTGTAAAACCCAAACAAAAGTATCGTGACGATTAAGATGATGTAAGAATACTGCTATTTAGGACCTATCATCAAGCAACAAGGATAATCTCCTCGAACCTCTCAGCCAACAACCCGACGATTAAAGGAAAATTGAGAGAGACTTCTACGTAGACGAAGCTCCATGGCCAGAATTCAAATAGAAAGAGCCAGGGCTAAACTTCGGGGTGCAGGTCTAAGATGCCGACCTTTTCGATTTCGACACAGAGGTTTAATCGTTGCTGCAGATTATTGTTGGGCAATCAATAGTCAAAGCTAGGACTGAACTACAGTAGGAAAATGAATAGTCAACGAGACAGTCAAATTTAACTGATTTCGAAAGAAAGAGAAATGCCTAGTTAATGGTGACCCAGCGTTTGGAAGCTCAGAAGAAAAGGAAGGTTTAGTAGGTCGATCGACGCAAACTACAACATAAGATCTATCATTCTCAGAAGAAATAGACTTTAAAGAAACTAATAAGCCATCGAGCTGCGAAGTAAACCTTATTCAACCTACGAAACTAAGTGTTAAATGATCTTGAAGAGGAAGGGTTTCTGCGTAGTGACATGTACTTGACTCTGAGGAACGACTTCGAACCTTGGTTGTACGAAGAAATAGTCGATCAAATTGAGCATGATGAGGAAGTGGATCATTTGACTGAAAACATTTGCAAATAGAAGCAGAATGAGCTTGTTGACCAACACAGGAAGCATCTTGAAGATTAACAGAAGAAACGGAAGAAGATTCTGGACTAGAGAGAGAAATAAAGATTGGAAAATGAGTAGAAGAAACGGAAGAAAGCACTTCGGAAGCATCGAAAGGCTCTTAACGCAGCTAGAGCAGACAAAGACAACAAATTATACGAATTAGTTATGAAAGGTGAGAGAGTGTAGAACATATCGAAGTAGTAAATCTCCGACAAAGTAAAAGGTAAGAATGTTGTATACGTGAGCGGTGGCATCTTTCTGCATCTCCTCTAGATACTCGATGCTTTACAGGAGCATAACTCTCCAATGACCTAAGATCAAATTGATGAACTGCTGATAAAAATTCTGACGGATGTGGGCCAGCCAGTTGAAGTGTAGTTGAAACCAGCCATAAAATAGAAGATAAAAGCTTTGGAAGCAGAAATGAAAGAGAAGTTTAGTTCGTTTTACAAAAAGAAGGACCAGGTTATCGACTAAATTGCTAATGAATAGGATCCAATAAACTATTAGTTTGCTAAGGTGGCTGGAAAGAAGATTAATAGAGCAGCGCTAAAATCCCTACTAAAGGCAATACTTAGAATTCGTTTGATGGACTCCCCTCCCTAAGATAAGTCAATACCCAAAGAACCTGAATAAGGGGCAGGAGATGCTGGTCAGCCACCTGCATAGCCTAAAATAGTGCTCACTTAAAAGTAGAAGCAAAGACTGCAAATAAGAGACAATGTGGAGCTGTGCTACAATCAATCCAATCAAACTACACCCACCTAAATAATTAGAATCAGGTACCCAAGGAACAAACCCGAAGGCTAATAGCAAGTCGATGACCCAGAGTACATCGAAATATACGATGGATAGGGATGGCAACGAGCGATTAAAAAATACCCTGAAAGAGCTGAAGGTAACGATAGACCAGCTCACTTCAATTTCGCAGGGTTCTAGAGAGCATACGTGTTCGACTAGATCGCCAACAACGCATTCGAACAATGGATATACTCTCTTTTGCAGGTACATAACCTTTTAACTCAGAAAGTCGGTTGCAACTTCAACTTGGACTAGATGCAGAAGATAATGGCGAAACGGTCAGGACATTACTCTGAAATAGGCAGACTTCTGCAACCGAAGGACAGCATTCCTACATATGATTTTGAGCTAGATCTCTGATTATATACAAATATTCGATGCCTGCCAACTTTGTCCTGGCGACAGACCCTACCCAAATCAATAGGATCAGCTCTACCAGGCTGTACGTCGCTATCCCTCTGCTGTTCGCCTTCAGTGTACCCTACCCTCATAACCTAGATCCACTACGTATTCTTGTGTATTCTATACATCAAACAGGAGAGTTCAAGGAAATTGATTCTTGATGATCACGGGCGTCGCCTTATTCTGTTCGGTTTAGCAGGTAACACTTATAGTAACTTAGCACTGCTTAGTATGAACTTTCTACAGTATTCTGTACTAATGCCTGTTCTAGCCTGGGTGTGTATGGTACTGATAATAGCTAACCACTCAATAGTGTTCATAAGGTAGACCAAAGATGAAATGTCTAACTATTTTGTGCTTGCAGAGTACTTGGGATTGATGGCTTGGTTCTTGGGTATCGTTTTTCTCTACATTTATCAGCCCTACATTTGAAACTGTGTACACTCTACATTTCATCAAATCTTACGGAATTATGGCATAATTTTAAACATAGCTTTATTCAATAATCATACTAGCATCATCTATGGTGTTTCAAGCATTAGCTCCATTCCAGTTTCCCAACGGAGCTCTGCCTTCCTTAGTGTCCTGACTGGTAACCCGAACTCTCTCCAGTTTGTTGCTCAATCTCCTTCTTTCACTCTTCTATGCACTTTTCGATGTGTTCTATTTATCAACTATGCCGCCGTTCCCCATCGTCAGAAACCTGTTCTGAGCGCTAAGCCTCTGCACCTGCCTGACTAACTGTTCCTATCTTTATCTCATACGGTTCATCTGAGTAACTAGAATATCCTTGTATTCGTTCATCTGCTGTTTATTTACTTTTAAGGCTTATTTTAGTCGGTCTACCAGTGGGTCGTTGGGGCTTTGCACAGCTGTATTAAGATGCCCAATTATCTGTTATCTTTAGCAGGTAATCCTAGTAATATCCTCACAGATATCGTTTACCATAACTGAGTGATCGATAGGTTGTGGTAGCTGCGATCGTGTCATACTGGTCTTCTAGTGGATTTCCGACAGACGGAGATTTAGTTCCGATAGATTGTTAAGCTGTAATGAATCAGCCATAGAAGTTAAGGATTATTATTGGTGTCCACATTTAGAGCAGTAAAATGATTTTGATAGGTTAGTTTTAATTGCGTCTATTTGCTTTTTTACTGAGGCCTCATCATATCTGACCTCGGGCAGTTGGTTCCTGTTTATTTTCTTCTGAATGCCGTTTGCTCTGCTAGCATAGTTCAGAGTTGTTAGAGTCTCCTCAATATTGAATGGATTAGTGCTGATGCATGCCACCATCAGAGTGCAAGTGTTGCCACCAAGAGAATCTTTAAGTATTCGGGTGAGTTTAGAGTCTCGATAAGGGATGTGGGAAACTGGGTTTGAAGGTCCCTGTTGCGACTGCAGCTGCTGTTTTTTCTGTTGAGAAAGAATGTTTATACAGTTACCTAAAGCCAACAAACTCTTGTTTATGTTAGCCCCTTCAACAATTCCTTTAGGAGTACTCAAAGGCTGCATTTTCTCGGATCCTGCTAAATCGATAATAAAGAGTTTTGCACTTGACTTCACCTCGCCACCATGCGTTACCTACACTATAAGCTGCTGTAAAGCATGCGATCTCGAACTGTACATATTGCTGCTTGTAGAAGCCAAGGCTCTTTTACTGCTTCCTTGATTGAGATAATAGTAGATGTCATTAAGGGAGTTGATGGGCTTTTCAATCAGATCTTGAATTATGGTGTTGCCTTTGTTGTCCTCACTAACTGAGAGCGATTTAGCTTGGTTGATATTCTCTGCCGAAAGAAGGTCCCTAACATTTTAGTTGTAAATCTCGAAGAAACTGAATATTAAATTGAGTTTGCAGTCAGCAATCCTCTCTATTTACTCCTTCCGTTGTAGCAGATACTCGTATGAGAGATAGCATATTCCTTTGTCTTCATCCCTTGAACAGGATCCGAACACTGTAAATGTTTTACCAGATCCAGTGATCCCATAAGTAAGGATTGTTGAGTTGTACCCTGCCAAAAGCTTCTCAATCTGAGGCTTCACCCCTTTTTAAAACACCTCTTAGTTACTTATTCTTTCAGTGAATATACCATTGTACTGATGAGGCCTGTACTTACGATCAATCGATTTGTACTCGGAATCTATGACATAAATGACGTTATCCTCCACTTTTATGATATTGTTAACATCGCAGTTGTAGAACTTACTTAGAAAGTTGTATGCATTCTGAGAGAGACGGGCAGCTTTCGATGGGGTGGAGCAGCCATTGCCCTGGTTGTTCTTGCGCATGTAGACGCTCTCAAAGTAACCTATTTAGGAGGTCTATTTAGAAGAGAGAGGGCGTATTCTGATATACACCTGGAAATTCTCTTGATGCATATTAACGGATATATTTTGTTCATTTGGTTATCACTTTAATTCTAAGGTTGATTGGAAACTCTGAGATAATGGCTATCTTTCCGTCGACCTCGATGAATGGTTTGATTTTCTCTTCCTCCTCTCCCCTGGTATCTCCCAAAACAAAAAGCTCTCCTAGAATAGGATGGAATACTTTGTTATCAACAATAGTCAGAAATCTGTAAACTTGCTCAGGGTTTTTCTTGGTTCTCTAGTAGAAAGTAAGTCTTTCGATCTATCTGTTAGCTTCCTTGGTTTTTTTATTGGATTAACCAGCCTATATCCTTTGTGTGTTCCACTTGATTATGCTCTTATATTTGGTCTCTATCGACTTTAAGTTTTTGAATTCGTAGACAATATCTTACAGCTAGAGGGTACCTTGGAACAGCCACTAGTACTCTCTAATAAATCTTAGGCATTTGAGTGAGAAGTACTATCTGATAGGGTTGCTCCACGAAAGTCGTTTTTCTTTAGGGGTGTCCTAGAACAGTTGAACGGACTATTAGTTATGCTTATGGCTATCCTCCTACTTAAACAGTTCTATTGACAAATCCTTAAAGAACTCGAGAATCTACTTGCTCTTAGGTTTACTCAGCTTAACTCCGAACGATTTACAGATCTATTTGTACAGCTTCAGCAAGGCTATGTGCTTAGGAGACAGGGTAATGAACTTACTCGAATCGAATTCTTATGCGATAAGCATTGTGAGGGTACCACTTTTCAATGCTTCGATTATTTTGTCCTACATCTCTTCCTAGTTCTTCTATTAGCTATCAAACTCCTCCAATATCTTTTGGTTAACTGTTTTAAACTCCTTCTTCCTCTCTTATTTAAGTTTCTTTATAGAAACCTCAAGCTCCTTTTCAATCTATTTCTTTAGCTTCCTTAGGGCTTGTTTGACGTTGGTTGGCTCTGCAGCCTATTTCTTTGATTTCTTGGATTTCTTTTGTGGTGGCTGTTCTTTTGATTTATCCTACTGCACATTAACTACTGGCTAAGCCTATTTTTCAACTTATTTGGAAACATCGGGCGTTTTCTATTTCTAGGTAATTAGCTTCAGAATTTACTCATCTTTCTGCTACTCATCAATTTGAGGTTTGATTGGTTAGATACTTGCTGTTTTCTACTACAAACTCGTGGAGTCTTTAAGTTTCTGGGGTATTTTCTGTTATTTTAACTTCTTTGGTGGCTGGGGTTATTTCAGTTTTTTAGGTAGTTGGGGTTCTTTGAGCTTTTTTGTTTATTTCGGCGGCTTAGGCTGATTCTAAAGTTTAGATTATTGCGGCTATTTCTATACAACTTACTATTTCTGTTCTTCAACTTTCTATTTCTGCTTTTAAACATCCTCCTTTTTACACTCTGCTGCTTACTTAACTTATTTTACATCTGCCTATCCTTACTTTACTTCTTTGTTTGTCACTTACGTTTTATTATCCACAGCTGAAACCTTCTTTTCAATAGTGTCTATTAAATCAGGCAACTATTATTTATCTTCCTCATTAGCTGCCTTGTATTTCTTTTGATTCTTTGAAGATCGTTGCTTCGGGCCTTTCTTATCCTGCCCTTTTGTTCTTTATTTCTTGCTAAACTTATTCTCTTTTTGTACTGTCCCAGAATCTTATTCTTTCTTCTCTTACTCTACTAGCGCTACTGATTAAGAGTCTTATATCATTTTTTCTCCCTCCTTCCTCTATTCGACCTACTCTTTTTAATCGATGGGCTTCTGAGGTTTCTCTGGTTTCTTCGGTTTTTATTATCGAGATGCCTAGGGTATTGCAATACGTCTTTGGGGTTACTTTGCTTTCTTCTTGGTTACAGGTACCAGGTACTTAAAATGTTGTGAATTCATTACCAGCATTCTTTCGAAGTACTGCTTAAAAAGTTTGCTAGGCCTAGAGTCAATTATCTTTTTAAACACATCCCTAATCTCCTACCTGCTTTCCCATCTGATAGTAACACCACCAAGAGCATCAAATATCATTTGCATGTACTTTTTTCCCCCTTACGCCCTTAATCTCTTCTCTTTTTAACTCTGTTCGCTATCTGAATCTTCTGAAGAGGAGCTCAATGGCTCAGGTTGCTCCTTCTTTTTGTTCTATTTAGCCTACTGCCTAACATTTCCTAAAAGTTAATCGATATTGGTGTTCGCTTGAGACTTATCTTCATTTTCGTGCAGACGGCTAGCCTATTCCGCAGGCGCTTTCTATTCATTTTAAAGCTGCTCAATCAAGTTCTAAATTGCATCATCTGCAGTCTACTGTGATAGTCGTTCAATGTCTGACTATTAGCCGGATTATCCGTCACCTTTAGGCTTTTTTTCTTTTGGTTCGGGTATCCTCTTCGTATCTCCCTCAGCCTATTTTCGTTATTTCCATAGTTGCTCCACCTTCGCTACCTCCTATTTCAGCTTATCCTTCACTTTATTCTTCTACTCCTTTACCAGCTTATCTGTCATTAGTTGCCATTCCCTCTCTAACTTTTTGACATCTTTGTACAACTTATCTACTTTCGACCTTTGAGTGTTAAACTATTTGCGTCTTGCATTTATTTCCTATACCCTCTCCATCTATGTATTGAGTTTCTGCTACAGACTCTCTTCCATTTATTCCTTTATTGTTTTTACTTTTTTAAGATTCTTATCCAATAGATAATTGACTAACTCGGAGCTTGTGACCATGATCTACTCGATTAGAAGATTGGCAGGGGACTAATTTTAGAATAGGTCTGTTTGTCTGAGTTTTTCTCTCTGCATCAGAACTTTGTAAATCACCTGCAATCCTGCTTAAAACTCATTCAATCCTTATTTCTTAGCTAGGATGTCGTTTGCCTGTTTATAGGTCATATTTTGGCTGATTTAAGCATAAGACCGAGCACATTCAATAGACCTAAACTTAATCAGTCCGTTGCGGTCGATTCTGAAGAAAAGGCTGTACAGCAACTTTGGGGCACCTTTCTTCAAAGATAGGAAGTTGTTACTCAGGCAACGTGGTAACATCGCAAAATGGTACCCTTTTATGTAGAGAGTTGAGTCTCTTTGATTGCACTTCTTATCTAGTAAATCTCCTTCATTAATGAAGGAACTAACGTCGCTCATGTGTATTCCGATATCCCATTCCCCACCCTTCGTCTATTCAAATGAAATAGCATCATCCAGACACTAAGCATTCGAACTATCGATAGTAAAGACAATCAGGTCCTTTAGGTTTCTGCGAGGTTTTTCCTTGAGCAGCTTTTAAATATTGAATTTTTTGATGATTTTATTGGCTTCCTGTTCTTCCTTATCGCTAATGGTTATTCCCTTAATACCTATTTCCTCAACCACTGCACTTTTGAGATTAGCCATGGTATTCTACCTGACTCCTGGTTCCAGCTCCACTAAAGGATACTTCCACTGCCTCGGCCACTAAAACATCCTTCCCCTTACTAACCACTCCTTTAGCCTCAGATTAATTTGCTTCACATCCTCAGCATACTTGAATGTGATCAGTTTGGAGTAGGACCCCGACAGCTATTTAACCCCCAGCGTCTAAAAGACTTATTTAGGAGAAGAATGCACAGACATTCTATCCAAATACAGGTTTCTTGGGACGAATAGGAGCTTCTTATCGCTTTAATTAATTTGTAGTATTCCATTCATAACATGAGTAGGATATTCTATTGATTCGATGTTTATTACGTATTTCTTAACAACTTGGTACTTGATTCTAGCACCCTCTACCAATCGATAGTTGTTGGCCTGGTTTACAAACTCATGCAACCACTTTTTTGGATTTGGGGCAATTGCTTTCTGAAGTTTAGCATCCACAACAACACTTCCCATTTAGTACTTCTCTAGCTCCTTGTGCTGTCTAAATAGGGGGTCGAAATGATCGAGCAAAATATTTCTCTCAGTATCTCTACACCCGAACTTCCCCAACTCTTTTTTTTCGCTCACTTCAAGACACCCCTCAAAAACCTTACCAATCTTAACTTCATAGAATCTTGACATCTCTAGCTATTGATGAGGAACTAGCCTAACCGGAATACCCATACCATTTAGAAGTTCAATCTCTTGAAGTTAGTTTAGATGGATAACCCCGTATTCGTATTTGATCAGCTGAGAATAGGCCTAATATTTCTGTCTATCATCAGGATGGTGCTTGTTTTTACACCGGCGTTAGATATTAAACTTACATGTAAAACCATTCTTACATGGTTGGTCCTTAATATTTCCTCCACCCTTTTTCTACATATCCCTATCTTAAATTTAATTGAAGAAATGTCTCAAGTCAAATTTAAACTAAATATGTTAATTGAATACATACGAAAAATTCCAATAATTTTATCTTATTCAATACAGTGAATTTACTCAAACTAATCACATGTATCGCTTTCTATTGATGACATCGTTCCTAGACTCAGAGTTTTTCTTATTGTAAAGTCTCTCGATATACTGATGAAGATCTCCGACGAACTTAGACTTTTGAGGCTACAAAGCCAACTTAGGCAAATCATCGGAAACCAAATCTTCATAAAAATTACTTTTGGCTTTGATGGTCTCGAAATCTGTGGCCTCGGGATGACACTTTTTAAAGTCCTCTTCATGACATTTTCCAACAACATAGATGGTCAAAGACACCTTAAGGAGTGCTTAGGCAGCTTTAATAAGGTCTTCCTTAGTAATAGTCTTCAAATGGGACTCAATAACCTCTTTTTCCTTTCGATTGAATCTGAAAGTTCTTCTAGTGACTTAGTTGAAAACAAAGTTGGTTAGATCTTGGATCGAATCATGTGGTTCAGACAAGTCCACAAGTACAGAGTTTTTAAGTTGAGCGAGGCTCTACTCTGTAAGTTACTTTAGGGCTGCATAATGAGGAGTGATGAAATCTTTCATATGCTTCTCGCAGCTTTTTGGATCACTATTAGATGATACTAATACAAAGTACATACCCAGTATTCCACGAGTTTCGGTTACCTTTTAGCCTACATAATAGGCTAATTGCTTTTTGGTTCTGAGTTCGTTGAAAAATGGCTATTTTATGTAAAGTTTTAATATCTCCAGCAGAATCCTATCTCTGTAGCTCTCCCTACCATACTAAAAGTAAACCAAGGTGCAGGAGGTCTTAATATCATCTGATGGAGTATACAATGCAAACTCAAGATCCTTCTCCAGTTTTATGCAACCAATTGAGGGAGTCGCAGGATTACTTGGCTTCACAGTTTCCTAGAAATGCTTCACTAACTCCAGTATCTTATCTTATTTGAAACTGCCGACAACTATCCACTCTAGTTTGGAATTGGCCCAGAATTTCTTTGCTTTTTGCTTGAATTAAGAATAATTCATCTTTTATATTTTCTGTATGTCTTGTTCGACGGTTGTATTATGCTTGCCAGTAGTTATTCTTTTTAAGTAATCGCCTGCTACTTCGTCAGAAGATTCTAAAAGTAGGTTTTCATAGTCTTGCATCATGGATTAAATATCGATCTCAAATAACCCTTCTGCTTTAGCATCATTTTCAAAAAGTTTCGGAATGCTTTTTGATATCGTCTTTACAAGTTTCTGTATTGTATCACTAAATCCATATAGTGAAATGTAAAAGTAAGTACTTGAGTTGTTGATATCCAGTTCAATGTTTAAGGTCTCAGCGTCGTAGGTTTTGGTCTTGAGCATTGACTCCAGCCATGTAGCATACAGTTCTCTGAATAACTTATCCTATCCACTGTATACGATTATATTGATGCCTCCTCTGCATATTTTAAATTTATTCTCCTGTGTAAATATGACATTAGGCGCTATCTTTCTAGGATTTATGTCTTCCCCCGCATACACTTGGCAGTCAACAGGTAGGTAAGGGTTGGGCTCAACTTGCAAAGGTTCGAGTGGCAATTTAGTCAGAGAAGGTAATGGTTATACCTTGTAGTTAGCCTTTAGATATTTCTCCGTAATTGCTCCCTCGATTGGCTGGGCAGATGAAAAAGTCACTATCAACCTCTCAGACGTAAGCTGGTTAAGAATACCTTGGATTGCTTTCTAATTATAAGGTTCAAATATCTTTTTGTAATTAAGAGTATGCTCCAACGGATAGTAATGTAACCTCTGAGCCAGTTTGCTGACGTAGCTCTTATTGTCAATTTTCTCCTGAAAGTCGAAGAATAAGTTGTTTTTTGCCTTGAGTTCCTCATACAGTTTTGGGTTTGGTTTTATATTTCTGACATATTTAGTGACAATATTATACACCTACTCATACTGCTCGTGCCCCTGTTCCGTAAGTTGTATTTACAGGCCAATAATTGTGCCTTTTACAATATGATGCTACCAGGAACTGATAGAAGAAGCCATCCCATTTCTTTTAAGCATATACAACAAGGACTGTTCACCTTCATGGCCAAGAATATGAGAAATGTACTCGTCCAAGTGTTTTTTGTACTGTCCTTTCAATGGTTCAACCAACCAAAAGAACTCCATAATGTATTCATCTTTTATTGATTGAATTCGGACTAACTTTCCCAGTTGTTCTGGTAGATAAGGCACTTAAAGTTATGGTGTCTTTACGTTTTTATTGGGAATGGAGGACAAGATAGGAACTACATCCCTCTCAAGTTGCTCCAAATCGCAGTTTGACAAAACAACAGCGTTAATAAGATTTGAACTATAGTAAGTGTCGTAGAAGGCTCTGAGCTCATCTAATATTTTCGGGTGATTCAAAGTTTATTGGTTTCCTATTTCGAACCTGGAGTATTGACCATGGCCCAGAGCATGCAATACCCCCCACTTTCTGCAGTTATCATCACTCACCCACAGAACATACTCTTCATGTACTGCCTGTCTCTATTTCTCAACACAATCTGGATTCAGAAGGGCGGATTTGAAGAACTAGGTCATACGATCCACCGCCTCTATGAATTTATTGGAGCTGATATCGAAGTAATAGTTCGTTTCATTGTCATCTGTGAACGCATTATCGAAGCCAGCATTCAGTGATATGAATTCAGAGTATTAGTTATGTTTGGGATATTTTGATGACCCCATGAATAGCATGTGCTCCAGAAAGTGGGCGAGACCCAGAGAAGAGTCTGGATTCTGCAACGATCCGACCCTAACTGAAATAGCGCAGGCGGACTTTTCAGCTTCTGGGTCTTCAACTATTAATAGTCGTAGCTCATTTGAGAGTTTTACTGCTTTGTATTTGCGTTTGTCGTTGAGAGATTTCTCTGGAACGAACGCCTAACTTTCCATTATGTTGAAATATTAAAAACGTTTAATATTGATATGCAAATACTGACTTATAAATGAATCAAACCATCGAAAGTACTTAGGGGTCCTGTTTATCCACGTTCGATACCTGTTACACTAGCTTCATAAAAGGCTATTTGTCGTGAAGGAATCGAGGGCATTCCAATGCCTGCTTTAGCCCTTCGCCCACATGATGCGAAGTGCTTTTGTTAGTCAGGAAAAATTCTTTTCTTTTCTATTTCGATAGTGGAGGAACGTTGGCGGTAGGTACCATTGAAATATAAACACATGCTCTTAAGTCTTAGTTAGAAGGTGTTGTATTGCAGTGGAATGTCCTGCTGTCCCAAATTGCAAAATCACCGGCCTCTAACACTAACTTTTCAACTGGTAGAAATGGAGCTTTGTGTTTGTGATCCTCAGGTACTAAGTACCAGTTTCTGCTTCCAGTGATATTATGAGACTTGAAGTACTCCTTATGCTTCGAGTGAGAGTCTGGAATCAGCACAAGGCCTCCACTATCAGGGCCACAGTCAATAAGGTTAATCAATCCTTGATACCCATAAAAATACCCTTTGTTTGGTGCCTGGTCAGTATGCAAGAAGTTGTCGGGAGGTGTAAACCCAAATTTACGCTTGCCATTCATAAAGCAGAACCCATCAAATGAGCAGCTAACAGACTCTGACTTGAGTAGTTTTTGGTAGAGGGGTTTGCACTTCTTTCTTAGATCCCACTGCATCTTAGAGTGTCCGATGTATTGGATCATGCCTCCATGAAGATTGAAGGGATAGTTATCTGGATTGCCATGGGTTGAAGGATCCTACTGTTTGAGCTTCCCTTCAGAGAGCACTTACATAATCTTCCACATTTAGTTAACTGGCTAATTGCAAGCTTATCTCTGCAGGTAGTTAGAAATCACTACAAAGCCATGAGCTTTGAGGTACTATCTCCACTGCTCCTCTTGAGCCAATGGAAAGCGGTAGTCATTCCACTCTCTTTATTCCATTTAAATCTTTGATAATTATAATATTTTGTTCGCTAACTCACGTGTTAAAAGTAGTGTGTCGTGTCTTATTAATTCACGCATCAATCAATTTTTCTGAATAGGTTCAATAGGTTGGGAATGTATCGGTTTGGCACCTTCTTGAC
>JAOXNN020205258.1:0-21046 GCA_028571205.2 Hydropsyche betteni | reverse complement strand
AACGGGTCCTGCTCCACCCGCCTGCACCGGCTTATACGTCTTGGGATTCCGGAGTTCCCTAAACGGATAACAATCTACGCATAAATTATTATTATATAATATATGGCACTTATGAGTTGTAATTTTATATGAAAGCAATCCTCTAAGCGAGCTCTTTATTAAATGGTTGACTCCTAGACACTAACTTACTAAGTATCTTTATCATTTTTGGAAGAGAGCTAAGTAAATTTGATATTGAATTCAAAATATAACTATATTAGCAATATTTTTTATGACTTATAACAAATAAATCTCATTAAATAAGCTAGGATTGCAAACACAACATCAAGGTACTATATAATCAAAACGTACGAGGGCCTTAATCCTCTTCCAACAGCTAACTAAAGTCTAGTTTAAGACCGTGTTTAGCGACAACCTATTTTCTTTTGTTATCCTTGTACACATGCTTACACTCGAACACAATGTTGGTAGGTGGTTTTCCAGCGAACCTAAACGTCGACTCTTCGGAATCATTAACAACTAAATAAGAAAATGCAATTACCTGAGTTATCAGCACTGTATTGGTCGTTATCTACAATAACCAGAGCCTGTTTAGTCTTCGCTTTAAAGAACATATCCATATCCTCAAAAGAATATTCTTCTTAATTGCCTGATTCCATATCATCCTTTATATCGTCGTATTAAAGCCCCCTCGCCTGCAATATTTTCAGCACCTTAATAAACTTAGTCTCCCTCTTTCTGTATAGTTATATTTTCTTCTACATTCTAGCCAGTAGCTCACTGCTCGGCTGCTTAGTTGCAATTAAATTAGTAAGGGTTGAGGCATCCTTCTTTCCAACAGAATTCATTTGCTTGAGCTTCAGCCTAGTAGCTTCCAACTCCAGCTTCAACTACTAGTAACAATTATAAAGTTTATCGTTTTATGTCTGTTGCTTACTAATTTTCTGCTCCAATCGTTGCTACTTCTGTTAGTAAGCCAATTAGGTCAGTCGGCAGTACCTGTCGAACACCCTAAACAACCCATCTAAAACAGATTTGAAGGCGCCCAATTTGAGACTTTGGGCCATATCTACGAATATCTGAAAGTCCCGACAAAACTGGACGTCATCCTTACACTCTGTTAACTGTTTGAGAAGCACAGTGAACTCCTTAAGTTAGCGGGTGAACAGAGGTTGTGTTTTGTCTTGTTACTTGTTCTATTTTTGATCGAATAGTTTCAGTTTGTTAGGTTTGCTGGTGTTCTGATCCAGGGGAGTTTTGACTAGGTGAGCAGGTCGTTTAACAGTCTCCCTCTTCTACTCAGAGGTGTTTTTGAGGCTGCCACTGTGTGAAGTTCTCTTGAGAATAAATGACGCAGATTTCTTCGAATGGAGTTGGCCGATAGGTCTACCTTCCTACCGAACTCTAGTTTTTTCTTGAGATTCCGATGCTTTCGAGTTGTACAAGTTGTAGTTCTCGTTAAGCGGGACTTTTTGGTTGGAATATTCTAAAAATCTGTTTCTTTGCATTTATTTATTCTATAGAACTTTGAACAAATAACAGTTTTGTGAATTAGACTCAGATATAAATACTATCAAGCAAAGAGAGTGAATACCGACTAAGATAGCAGATCGATGAACATTGTGAGGGCGAGTGCTGATGTGTCTTTTTTTCTACGGTTACTAATTGCGGGAGGATTGGTGTAATCCATAGCTTTATGGAGTATAATAGATCCAGGGAATAGAAATGAGTAGATGTTGGCAATAGGATGCACATATTTTCTGCTTTATGGTGGCTGCACATTTTAGGAAAACCAGTCCATAGCTCTTATAGCGGCACTTACTCCACGCTCGTAAAGCATTGGGTGGGCTATCTAAGCAAAACAGTGTGCCAAAACCATCGGTATCTTGCCTTTACGCAGAGTCATTTCCTTATTTTACAATATCACATAATAATTGCTTAATTCCGTGTATGGAGAGTACATCCCCGCTCCGCTCACATACCCCACCTCCTAGACCTTAATCCAACTGCCACCCGACATAAAGAGTTATTTTCCCAACAGATCCTTTGTCCACTTAAACTCTATTATATTGTTAAGATTTGTTGCAATGTTGTGCCTATCTGAAGCCAGAAACAGTCCCTTATCAGTCGACACTTTCAAATAATTACTGGTGATGTTAGGAATACGATGTAACCAGGCAGTCACCAATCCATATTAGTTTTTGTTTGTTAGCATGTTCCTACCAAGTATCCTATCTCCCACCCTAATCTCTTTCATCAGTCGTGGACCCATAGCAGTCATAACTCTAGCATCCTATGGGAAACACTTTGCTGATACTTTAAATATAAACCCTGTCGACTACCACGTTAGGCACTTCTTCCCGTCAGGCGACATATTAACGCAGGTGATATTCCTCTCGAACATGCAATCATGGTAGCCTGCTTCTGTTAATATGAGCACCGCAATAAGCAAGAATATTTTCATATGATAGTAAATATTAGTAACCGACACCCTATGCCTAGTCTACCCTAAGTATAAATAAATTTGTTTGAGGAGAAGTGTTATAATTATAAATCATGGGAAACATGCTATTAGGAACGACAGTGTTCACGATGTCCCTGGGAGTTATGGTGTACTATGATGAGCTTCAGAAGATGCTAAAGGGGGTGGTGGAGGAGGTCAGGCCGTTCCATCTGCCTATCACCGTGCTAAGTGTAGTTATGGTGCTCTCTGTGCTGTATTATTGGGTGAAGGTCAGGCAGGTCGAAAATAAGATGGGTAACTTCTACAACCCTAACTACGAATCGTCCAAGAGCTTTGAAGCCCGGAAGTATCGTGAGACCCAATAAGCACTGAAAAACCTGACTAAAAATCCTCAATTCGTCGACTGGAGCCAACGCAAGCGTCTTGGTCTTATCGGTGTCAACCCCAAACACTAGGCAGACTGCATGGCATTCTAACAATAGCTAGCAAAACAATAGGGCAATCTATTTTGATGGCAAATTTATGCATTGTAATTGTTAATCTCATATAACTACCAACTAATGTCCGATATACTATAATCAGTTTGAATGTCTTCTTCGTATTTCTATAAGGAGCCCTGCCAACAAGACCATGTAGGGTTCGACTTCAAGATGTCGGAGGGGGATCTCGCCCGAGAACTACAGAGGTTGAAGATACAGAACGAGAAGAAGAAGAAGGAGGCGGATACTATTCTGGTGTCCGATCCTTAGATACAGGCAGTGAAGAGAAAAATTGAGGCTTCGTACCTATCGAAAGAGAGGGCTATGCAGATGATACAGACCCAAATGCGAGTAACCTAAGAGCTGGTAAGGTATAGGTTGAGTTTAGAGTCGATAAGCCGAACTGGAAGCCAGAATGCTGAAGGAAAAGTAGCGCTAGTAGAAGCTGTTAAAGGCTAAATAGCTCTAACGTGAGCTCAAAGCGAAACAGGCCCAACAAACCCAGGTCTCCCAGATAAACGAGCGAAAACTCAAATTGTAATAGGCTCAGAGAGAGTACGTTAAGGACAAGTAACAGGTGGACAAATAAATGCAAAAACTGATAGTAGAAGCTCAACGCCAACGTCAATAGTAACAGAAAAAGAAAGAGTTTATGTATGAGGCTATGTTGGAGAGCTACGCCTAGAAATAACGGCAGAGGAAGGTGATTGAAGAGAGGGATAGGGCATAACTTGCGAAGATAGCTGAGTTCCAGAAGAAGATGGATGTTCGCAGTAACGTGCAGAAGTAGTAGATGAGAAAGAAGTAGATTGAGAGGGAGAAGATATTCAGAAGGTTAGAGTAGCAGGAAATGATTCGGAAGAAGGAGTAAGCAGAACTCTAGGCGCTAAGGTTGGCATACTATCAGTTGGAAAACGAGGAAGCCCTCAAAAAGAAGGATCTGGAATAGGCCCAAAAACGCGAATAGTTTAAACGAATTCTAATAGAAGCTGACAAATAAGCTAAGATAGCCAAACAAAAGCAGAAAGAGGAATAGGTTTATCTGTAGCAGGAGTTTAGGAAGAGACTTCTGCAGAAGTTCGCTGAGCAAGATAAGCTGGAACAGCTAGCACAACAGAAGAGAAGACTGAAGGAGATAGAGCATAAGGCTTAGGTTTAGAGACTTTGGATGGAAAAGCTTGAGCAGTATAGAGTAGCCAAGGAAGAATAGAGAATAGAAAGATAAAGAAAGAGAGATCAATAGCTCTGGCGCATACAACTAGTTAAATCTTAAAAAGAGCGTTTAATCAGGGAGCATGCAGCTTATCTGTAAGGGTTCCTTCACAAAGATCTAGTACAAGACGCTAAACGGTTAGTCGGCTATCGGGAGTAGCCCCCTAGAACCGGTTATTCAACCGCCTTCAAACAATGAAATTCATAGTAATATGCTACTTTAATAAAATAGAAATATGTAGCATCATGGTTTAGTATTAGAACTCTGCAGAACAGTATTGTTTACGGAGGAGATTTGATCCCCTTTTGAAGACTCGTACTGCTTGGCTATTTTCAATCTATTAGATAGGTTATCCTTCTAACTAAGCAACGCCTTCAGATCAGCCACTTTCTGCTGCAGGATGGTCTTCTCTCTCTCGAAAGTCGCCCTCTCCTTATCAATAATCTCCCTCTTGCCTTTTAGCTCTATTCGCAGAGATTATAGCTCTATTTGGTTCTTAGAGATCTGAGCCCTAAGCTCCTTCCTCTCCTGGTTATACAGACTTTCCTGCATTAGAGAAGCATTTTGCGTGTCGTGGCGCATGGCAGCTACCTGCAACTACGCAGTTGTAAGGTTAGATTTAAGCTCGGCTATCTCCTTCTTCAGCCTAGTGAGTTATTTCTTCTATTAGCTATTCGTCTATTTGATTCGGTGCCACTCCTCCAGCTATCTATCTCTGAGTCTGCCCTCCTACTATTTAGATTGGATAGTATCCTGTAGCTTGTTATTTAGTTTGCGCTGTTCTTGGAGGTCAGACTAAAGCTCCTAGATGAGCTGTGTGTAGCGGAGTTTGGCCTCTGATAGGATACTCTTTTATTGGTATACATCCTAGTATGCTGATTTCATAGCTTGGATTTGCTATTAAGCTGAGAAGTAAGCGTTTCTAACCTTCTACACCTCTGTCTTAAGTGTCTATATATCCTACTAGTTGAGTCTACCAAACTACCTGTATTTCTTGGCTGTCTCCTCCGCCCTCGCCTTTTCATCACTGACCACCTAATAATCCTTCTGCTTATCCAACAGTTGCTTTTCCAGCTGCAATACCTCCTCCCTCAGTTGTTGCTCTATCTCCTTAGAACTTTTATCCCCCAGTTTGAACTCCTTAATTTCCAGCTATTTATGAGTGAGTTCATCTTCACTCTTCTTGAACTCTTCCACCAACTACTCGATTTGCCTTAGCTGGTCCTCATTCAGTTTGGTAAGATGATCGAACCGTTATTTAAGTAGTTTGTTATCGGATATCATCTATTAGAGTTGCTATTTTACTTTGTAATGTTAACTCCTATCGTGTTACTCACGCTATTATATTAGACGTACCTTATTTCGAAGGATATTCCGTTAATGTTCGGTAGAGTACAGCTTTTATTCTAGCTCACTAACTTTATGTCTGTCCTAATCAGCCTTCTGTCGTTACCTGGCTATAAGTTCCTGTTAGGATTTGGCAATTTTAGTTACTTTGCTGAGTTCCTTTTGGTCTGTTTTTATAGTTTTGGAGAGCTGCTCCAGCTGCATGTTCTTCTATTAAATCACCCTCTCCATACTCTATTTTAGGTGTCGTAGTTTATGACACTACTGTTTTTAGTGTTCCAACTTCTTGGTTGTTTTGGCCAGTTTATCGTCAACCTTTAGTAGCTCCTGCCTCACCTCCTCTACTTCTTCTGTCTGGGCTTTTATTGTCTTCTACATCCTGGCTAGTGCTTTGGAGTGCTCAATCCTTATCTAGTTTTATCTGACTTAGTTGATGCTCTGTATCTTTCTCAATTACTCTTCAAATACAGCCAGTTATGACCCTTTTTCCCCATACTGCAAACTGAGAGTCTACTTGAGTAATTCCACCCATTTATCAATCTCCTTACTCTCGATATGCTTCTTCCATCTAAAATACTCCTGCAGTCTCTTTATCCAGTCACTAACCTTGACCGTAAGCCTATGTACATCCAGATGATGTTTCTTGACTTCTTTCTTGTCTACTTTGATATTAACTTGCACCTCCTTACAGTTATTGATGTATTATTGAACGGTAAGTTTATCGGGAGTACCACCAATCCTACTAATATCCTTGAGCAACTATGCTGATGGGTACAAATCGAACAGTTTGTTGATCAGTTAATGGAGGTTCTACATTTAAGCCGATTATTAGGGAAACCGGATGCTCTTAAATGCTTCCAGTATCTTAGACACAGTAAAACTGAAGGTCTATTCTCTTCGGTTGATCTGCTAGAGGTAAAGGTTGACTTTACCGTTGCTACTCGTACCTTTCCGAAGAGCTTTGGAAATGCCTTCCTCCAGAAGGCCCATAGCTGACCCTAGCTTCTGCAGGTTGGTTGTGTTGCTCTGGATGTTAGTCTTTATTATCTTCGACATTTCGGTTGTTTATTCTGCATAGTACTTCTGGAACTTGAACCTATCTCCAATAGAGAAATCTATTGCAGCTACTATCCTATTAATCCCTTCAAACAGCTATCGGACAGTCTACTATTGTTACTAGAGGCTACGCTTAACGCTCATACCTTCCTTCGATGGTTGTCCATTTAAATGACCTGCCGACTTTTTAGTATTTTTATGGTGAGAATGCGATACTATTCCGTACTGATTGGAGTCTGTCTAGGACTTTTGTCTTCGAGACTCCCTGAGAGTACCCGTCTTCTGTTTGCTGCTTACATACTAACTAATTGCTACTAACATCCCTTCCAACGATGCTTATGGGTGCTTGCCTGGTAACATCTGGTAAACTCTTTTGACAGCGAGTACCAACCCCATGTCCTGCTTGCTGTCCAGTTAGTCAAACTTCTCACTTAGCTCTATCATCTTCTTCGCAAAACTAATATTCTGTTGCATGAGCTTCTTCAACGATTCTTCAAGAGGTAACCCTTCGAACGTGACCCTTTAAAAACAGTCGAAGAGGGTTGTTATGCAATCTTGTATTTTTTCAAACTCGTACTGCATCATCATCATTCAAATATATTATCAAACTATTCAACCGTAGTTTGCAGAGGTACCGCGAGTAAGTCCCTTCAAGTTGCTGGTAGTCCCAAACATGAAGTTTGATTCCGCCATTTTCTCTGTGATGACGGAAGGGGTGTTAAGGGTTTAGTATATGCTGCCCATTCCATCTGATCTGTTAATGTTGCTGATATGGGTGGGAACGACGGAAGGGTGCTTAATTTTGAGATCGGCTGGCATTGGCAGTTGAGGTGGGAGCTGAGGCGGTAACTGTGGTGGGAGGTTCATGAATTAGAGGGCGGCACTTGGCGGTTTATGTTGGGTTGGCATTACAGGGGGAGTAGGCAGATAATTTGGAGTAATGTTTAAAGGGTTACTGTTTGCTACCATAGGAGCTGCTAGGGCTGGTGGTGGATATTGTAATCGCTGCATATTGAGAGCATGAGCATTAGCTTGTTGATTGATCTGTATCTAATAGGATGGCCCTGAAGCCTATTCACAGCAAGCACCCATTACCTTATCCTTAATATTATTTAGAGCTTTATTGACAGTAACAATTACTTTAGTTATGAACAACCTCCTACGTTCGTTACTTCCTTAAACTTATTTCGTTACAAATCAAAAGTATGCACCATGAATTTTATGAATCCAAAGTTTGAAAACTGGTCTGAAACAGACAGATTTATGCTGGTACTACCTTAGTATGATGTACTGTTAAGATTTTGGAGGTATTCCTCTTTAGAGATATAAATATTAAATGATAAACAGACTACAATAGCTACAAAGTGCTAAGCTACTTAACCATCCAGAACAACAGGAACTGGGTATAGCTCCTCGCACTTAAACCGCCCTCGTTCAACTAATTCCTTAACCAGAAGGTATCCCAGAGTAGTTCTTTGCTTGCATTTCAAAATGTCGGTCACTCATGAACATAATAAAAAAGAACAACCAATCTATCCTATAGTTGCGGTACACCTACTGCCGGGCTATCAGATCAGATAACTAAAAGTATTTCATCTGATTACCCTAGATCCTGTCAATAGTCTCTTTAAAAAATACTCGCATAGAACCATAACATCCACTCCCAGCTCAAAACCAAACTTACTCACATCAAGAACTAAGTATAGGCTGCAGAACGCAAGCATAGTCGCTAGCCTGAAACCAGAATGAAACGGAACTTGTACCTCGCTCTATCCAAATAACTTTCATAGTGCCTTGAACAGGAGAGATCAGAATAGGAGGCATTTAAGACTGTGATGAGAGATAAAATTAGAAGGTTTGTGATGAATGCTGATACTGAAAAGAAGCTGACACCTAACGAGATTTAGAATTTGGTGGATAACCCTCAGCAGGCCGAACAGTTACTGCAGAACAAATTGTTTGGTAGGGCTAGTATGCAACTGAAGCATGCTGTTGACGATATAACTGATAAATACAAGGATATACTCAGATTAGAGAGGGTACTTTAGAGGTTATTTAGTCAATAGCCTAGTGTCTGCAACTGTTCAACTAGATTGCCATGTTAGTACATGAACAAGGAACGATGATCGATAACATTGAGGCTAACGTCAATGATGCCCAAGACTATGTGGAGAAGGGTACAGGACATCTGAGTTCTGCTCAGAAGAAATACGAATGTAGGAAGGATTGTCTGTGTTGGTCAGTAATAATCGGCATAATTATACTAGTAATAGTAGGAGTGGTGCTACTAATCGTCCTCAAATGATCGTTCTGCGTCCTACATTTCATATTCTGAAGTAGATATACGTAGATATCATCTGGCATACTAAGGTTAAATTTCCAGCACTCTCCGTATTTCCTTCACAACCTGCTTAAAACTCTTTCGTCGATTTCCTCTTTACTTAATTTTCTTTCTGGAATGTTGATTCTAGCTGTTGATCGCTGGCATGTTCTAGTACCTACCAAATTCCAAGTTCCTTTTGTGTACCTCCATATAATTCCCTTCAGCTCTTGATGGGTGATGAGACACTATTGTGTGCAGACTGTTTAGTTTGCGACTTCTGTACATTTTCTGCATAGAACGAGTAGGGACGTACTTGGCTTAAGTAGCCAACACGCACTTAGCATTGGAATTCAAAGCTCTAAAAGGTTTATCATTAGACAGGTACTCACAGTGCTCCTTCAGTTTGTTTATTGACTCCGTATAGTTGGTGGATTCTGCATTGGAGGCAATCTCAGTAGTAACCTTTCTGCTATGGTTGTTCCGAAAGATGAGTCTGCTTTTACAGTGAAAGAGCTTTCTATTTTGGAAAATCGATTCTGTTTACATTAAATACTTTAGAAGGAGAGGCCAATAAGAAGACACTGTGAAGCAGGGCTTACTTTCATGGTTTGGTGGGTAGGGGTTGAGTGAGAGATAAATGAGGTTGGGGATTGGTCTAGTGATAATTTATTTGGATGAACCAAACCAACATTAAAACGCCCTTCAAACATAGGAACAGCTACGATATGTCTACTGCCCTAGCAGAGGAGGTACTTAGAATACCTGATGCTAAGGTCTCTGATGTAGTCTACTAGAACGGTAAGTGCACAAAAGCCAAAATATAGTATGATGATGGAAGAGTGTACGAAGGAGGCGTCAAATCAGGCAAATATCATGGTATTGGAACACACAAAAGTTCTGAAGGGCTGAAAATAGGGTTATGGAGGAAAGGCCAGTTTATGAATGGCAAGGTCGAGTATGCTGATGGATTTACGTATGAGGGTAACTTTGAAAATAGTGCGAAGTGTGGGTATGCCAAGCTTAAATACCCAAACGGAGACTTCTATCAGGGATACTTTGTGAGTAATGATATGGAGGGCAGTGGACTATTAAAGTTTGCTTCGGGTTCTACATACAAAGGTAGCTTTAAGAAGGGCAAACAGAACGGCTAAGGTGTCTACAACCAAATAATAAATGGACTGAAGGGTATCACATACATAGGCAAGTTTTAGAATGGGTATTTCAATGGGAAGGGGCTAATTGAATACTCTAATGGAGACTGGTATGAGGGTGAGTTCAAGAACAACCAAAAGCATGGCTACGGTATCTACAAGTATAAAAATGGGGATAGCTACGAGGGATAGTTCGTAAAATAAATTAAGAATGGCAAAGGTAAATTTCATTTCACCAATGGCTCGTTCTATGAGGGAGAAGTTCAAGGAGGAAGGTACCATGGATGGGGCAAGCTTTAAAACGGGATGGGCGACACCTACGACGGTATGTTCGTATCAGGTTATAAGGATGGATACGGCCAATTCAAAATGAGGGATGGCGACTAGTACATCGGTTACTTCAAACTAAACAAAATGAACGGTAAAGGGTAATACAAGTATAAGAATGGCGATGTATTTACAGGAATGTTCGAAGATAACGAAAAGAATGGAGAGGGTATCTATCAACAAGTAGACGGCAGCAAATTTATTGGGTTTTACAGTAAAGGACTTAAGGAAGGTCTCAGCCGGTACTAGCTACCTACAGGAGTTGTTGAGTAGGGAGTTTACCATAATAACCTTAAGTAGGGTGAATGGCTCATTCAGAAGGGCACCCGAACCATAAAATAGACTTATTAGAGAGGTCGCAAAATAAATTGAATTTTCTGATCGAATAAAATTTATCACTTACCGACCAGTAACCCTAACTCATCACTTAAATAACATGCAACAGAGCCTAGCGTCCTGTACCAGCCACCAAATCCACCAACTCTATCCACAACTCTGACGTATTTCATAGTTGATTCAAAGACAATCAGCCACGCTTAATTTATAATTTAAATTCGTCAATATTATGTCGGCGTACTGGTTTGCCCTTGTATTCTTGATTCTCATCACGAATACACAATCCCAAAATTCGAGCAGTACTTCAGCGGCTGTCTTTCAACCATTACTCTAGTTCAAGGATAACCCTGATGTTAAATCGGCGGATCAATTCCTGCGTAATCTTCGTCAAGAGCCTTTGAAAAACTCACAGCTCTCCAATGTCGATAAGACCTCTGATGGTACCCAACTGAGGCTAGTTTACAATTCTCCCAAGGGTGGAGCAGTCGGAATAGTTAATCTGCCATCATCACAATCTTCTATGTCGGAAGTAGCTTTCAGTTAGCTGGCTCCCACTCCTCCCGTATTGACTACCACAACCAGGAGTCGATTACCGATGGTAGGAGCCTACTCAGCAGCATCAGCTCCAAAGGCTAATGATCCAGAACTGGAATTCGTCGATAAATTCGTCAGAGAGTTATATCCATACGAACTAGCTGAAGCAACCATCTAGACAGTCAGTAAGCAAGTCGTTGCAGGGTATAACTATAAGATTGTGTATTTGGCTCCACCAAGGAAATTTTAGGCTGTCGTTTTTAGGCAGTCCTGGACTAACACTACTAGTCTTAGTTCGTTTAGGATGTTAAGTGCACAGCAGGTAGCTATTATGGCTACACCTAATGGAGCTGCAGGTGTGCCAGGTGCGTAGACGTTTCCGGTTACTTCGAGAGGACCCAGGATGCCGGGAGGGTGGTCTCGTGCTTCCGATCCCAACGAAGACTTATACAAACAAGCAGACCAGTTTACCAGAGCTCAACATCCTATCTAACTAAAAGATGCAACCATAACTGACGCTGAAAGACAGGTAGTTTCCGGCATGAACTACAAATTTAATTATTCGTCTCCTAGAGGGAAATACAGAGCTGTCATCTACATCCAACCCTGGACCAACACTACCCGACTGACAAACTGGCAGGTACTGGAGGAGAATGGCACTGCTTTCGTTTCACAAAGTTTTAGTCCTTTGGTTAATTTTACAGGAGATCAGGGGTTCAATCAGGTTAACTCGTACATACAGACATCATATCCATATCTGAAAACCGCCAAGATTGTTGAAGTTGGTAGGAGCAGTAGAGGATACAAAATTGTTTATGAGTTACCGGAGAGAAGGGTATCGATTGAGGCTAATTACAACGAAAATACTGTGCCCGCAATGCCTGTTAATCCAACCAATGGAACAACAAGAACTCCCAGATTACTGCAGGTATCAGAAGACCCACATTATTCACATAAAAGACTATTACAAGAAGCCACCTTCCAAACTATTAGCAACTTAGCAGACCCAACTATTGCTAGGCTGGATCAATCACTACGATCCCAGATACCATAACTATCAGGCACTCAACTAAGTCGAGGAGCAGTTCAAAATGGAAACCCACCCATTTACAGATTGATTTACGATATGACTAATGGAGGGTTCTGGTAAGTTACTGCAGCCCTAGCACCTCAGGATACTTCTGCTACTATCATTAACAAAGTTCAGCCCCTTCCCTCTGTAAGACGAAACCCTCCACCTACTAC
Source organism: Hydropsyche betteni (assembly GCA_028571205.2). Classification (NCBI taxonomy): domain Eukaryota; kingdom Metazoa; phylum Arthropoda; class Insecta; order Trichoptera; family Hydropsychidae; genus Hydropsyche; species Hydropsyche betteni. The sequence goes on along the minus strand of JAOXNN020205258.1, from coordinate 8,571 downwards.
AACTGTAACTCCACCATCACAGCCTCCAATGCCTGGAAGCCTCCAAAGAGTTACCAACTTGAACGACCCTACTATTGTAGCTATAGATCAACTAACCAGAGCACAGCTTCCCTAACTAGCTAATACTCAGCTTACTTCGGCTTCGTTTAGAAGTACGTTCCCACCGACGTATAGACTTATTTATAACATGACAAATGGAGGATTTTGGGATTTGACAGTAACCTACAATGGTAATACAAATGTTGTGACAGTAGTCTAGAAGAATCAAGCGTTGCCTTCTGGGCCAGTCCCTCCTCGAGCTCCTCCAGCTCCACCAATGCCAGGCAGTTTACAACCTGTAAACAGTCTGAACGATCCAACTGTCGTGGCAATCGATCAGCTGACAAGAGCCCAACTACCTGAGCTAGCCAATACCCAACTTACCTCTGCTTCATTCAGAAGTACATTCCCACCAACTTATCGTCTTATCTATAATATGACGAACGGAGGTTTCTGGGATTTAATGGTAACTTTCAATCCTAACACCAACGTTCTGACTGTAATATAAAAAAACCAGGCTTTACCTTCCGGTCCTGTTCCTCCACCTCCTACCCCAACTTCCACTTCCACTGATGCATAAGTCCCTGTGCTCCAGTATTAAAACGATAATGCAATAGCCAGGATCGATCAAGCTGCTAAAGCTCAAGCCTAACAACTCAGAAACGCAGTCATAGTTGGCGTATGGGTTCAACAGGCATCAAATGGTACCAGGAACTACAGACTCCGTTACAGAACATCTGCAGGAGCCTTTATGGAGGTTCGAGTTAACTACCAACCTTCTACTGGAGCTGTTGTTATTGGAGGATCCAACAACCAATCATCACAATCGATTACCTCAACTACAACTACTGTAGCCATTGGTGATAAACTACTAGCTAACTATCAGAATGACTAGACAGTTAAGAAGATGGATGAGCTGGTGAGGAAACAGATACCGAAAGTTGCTAATGCTACTCTAATAGGAGCATGGATATCCAATAATATTGAAGGGCTTACTTTCTACAGACTTCGGTACCTGACATCTGGAGGAGAGTTCCTCTAAGCCACTCTCCGTTACCTTCTTAATGGTGCCTTCACCCTAGCCCTACCAGATACCCCTCCAGTGACCACCCAAACCATAACTACCACTACTCCCGATGGTTTCAACCTTCTCAATAACTTCGGAATAGACTCTAACTTCCTCAAAGTCGATCAGTACGTCAGATCCCAACGAGCTGATCTAGCTGGTGCTCAAGTAAGCGCAGTATGGACCCAACAGGTACGAAACGGTAACAAGGTTTACACTCGATACCGTATCAGATACACCAATCCGAGTGGAGCATCAGTAGAGGTAACTCTAACTTACCAACCTGAAAACGAAGTAATCCCTGCTAATCCACCTCCAGCAACCACTACAACTACAACTACAGTAGTCAAAACGGAGTATCAGGCGCTACAGGATTACAGTTCCAATCCCTAGTTTATGAATGTAGATCAGGATATAAGGAGGTTGATGCCACAGCTGATGAACTCACAGATTATTGCTGTTTGGGTGTTGAGTGGGCCTGGAGTTAATAGTTATAGGGTGCAGTATCTGTTACCTGATGGGAGTATTCTGGAGATAGTAGCTACTTATAATACCATGACGAATGTTACTCAGGTTACTTCGACTAGGGAGGTTGTTAAACCGGTTAAAACGGTTAATACGGTGGGACCGACACAGATTACGACGGTGACGCCCACATCGACTACTACTATTGTTAATAAGACAACTACTATTACTACTACTGGGAGACCAAATAGTACTGTAGTCAACCCTACTGTTCCAACTATTCCTACAACGCCGACAACGCCGACAACACCCACAACACCAACGATTTCAACTACACCAACCACTGCTATTACTCCCACCGTCCCAGCCACAACATCGAGCAATACAAGTACCACCACAACAGTCACTACATCTGATACTAACTATTCAATTTTCGATTCCGCCTTACCAAAGGTTCCATACGTACCTGCTGAATGGCTAAACCCACCCTCTACCTCAACAACCACTACAACCACAACCACTGGCGGTAGTTCATTCCCTGGAAGTATATTAATACCAGGAGGTCAATTCCAAGGTGGATGGGGATCAACATCAACAAGTTCAACTTAAACCCAAATATTCGATTACATGAATCGCCCAGACTTTCTAAGAGTTGATGGGTTCGTTCGAAACCAAATACCATCTCTAAAGGATGCCCGAATTATCTCCGTTTGGATCCTCATCGATCCTTCCTCCGCCTACTACCGCATCGTCTATGGGCTATCAGACAATACAACCGTCTAGATAACCATCAGAAGAACCAGCGACCAACAGCTCTCCCTAATCTCCAATCAAGGTAGAACCACCGCCAACACCTACCAACTTCTAATTAACTACGCCAACGACAATGATTTCTCTAGGGTGGATCAGTTCGCTAGATCCCTCCTACCTCAACTTCGTAGCGCTGTCATTTTGTCAGTATGGGTCCAATTCGGCCCTTCCGGCACCAACTATCGCATCTAATATCGGACGTCAGATAATATTCTGGTGATAGTGGTTATTTCCAGATCGTCGTCTAACCAGCTGACCATCATCAATTCAAACCAACCAACCACAACACAACAGACAGGTGCCTACCAAGTATTTGTTAATTGGCAAACAGATTCAGATTTCGCTTTGGTGGATAACTTTGTTAGAGGGCAACAGCCTAACCTCAGAAATGCCCGTATTGTGACTGTCATGATCCAATACGTTAATGGCATCAATTACAAAATCACTTATATGGTGGGCAGTATCTCCATTGAAATTGTGGTGTACAAACCTCTTAATGGTGCTCTTCAAATTACCAGCAACAGTAACACAGGAGGTTACCAGAAACTAGAGAACTACATGTCCGATATAGAGTTCTTGAGAGCAGACGAGTACGCCAAGAACCAACTGCCTCAACTACGGAACTCTCGGATAGTTTCGGTTTGGATCGATATGCAGTCAGGGTCCACCTACAAAGTTGAATACTCTTCTAGCCAGTACACATCCATAATAATCGTTATTAGCTTCGATTAAACGACAGAAAACCATCTTTTTGAACTTATTTCGCCTACTGCCCTCAGACAGTTTGTTATTGGTAGGGATCCCCTCTGTAGAAATCTCCGAAAGGATAGATGCACTGAATGTGCTAGTCGTAGCTTCTTGGACCAGAATAATAGATGCAAGGAGGTCAGTCAGCAATGCTTTACTTTTAGTGAGGCAACAGGGGCTTGTTTGGCATGTTTTAGAGGATTTTCGTTGGTGGGTGGGGACTGTGTGCCTACTTCATCGCTACTCCCACCAAACTGTAATGATATGGCCAATGGTGTCTGTATTAGCTGCAATATCGGATACTCTCTACTAAATGGACAGTGCACAACTAGAATGCCTGGATGCCTAACAATGTTCGATGATGGCCGATGCGTGTCATGTTCAGTAGGGTACACTCTAGAGAACGGAAGGTGCAGGAGGCTATATTGATAACCACCTAAAATTAATTATTTTGGATTAGGCTACAAACAGACAGTCTTTTTGAATTAGTTTTGTTGATTTGCTTTGGCAATTGTCTATCGATCTCCACAAAACATATTATTCTAATTGGATGAGGTTGCCTGAATTGAAGTATAAATGAGTGTATTTTATGCAAATTTGAAATAACTTTCTAATAATCATTTGACTATGGAAAAGAAAGCAGCCACTCTGAGGCTCAAGAAGGACTACGAAAGTACCACTCATTCTTTATTCTAGACATCCAGAATACGGATCTGAATGTGTCGGTAGGCCTCGAAAACGATGATCTCTTCTCTTGGAGGATTTGCTTTGAAGGGCCTTCGGGCACCCCCTTCCAGGAGGGCCTTTACCAGGCTATCCTAAACTTCCCTAATGACTACCCAAGCAACCCACCCAAGATGAAATTCGTAACAGAGATGTTCCACCCCAATAGTAAAATTTTGATCTACTCAGTTTACCCCAATGGAGACGTCTGCATTTCGATTCTTCATCCCGCCGAAATCGATCCTTATAACCCCCAAGAATCCCTGGCAGACAAGTAGCTTGTATGCTAAGTAGATGGAAACCGGTTCTTACGGTCGAAGCAATTCTGTTGAGCGTAATTTCGATGCTGACATCCCCGAACCTGGAGTCCCCAGCAAACGTCGACGCAGGCATACTGTTCCGGGACAACCCAACAGCGTATAACAAAAAGTTGAAGGAACTGGCAAAGAAGAGCGTATTGTACTGATTACAACGTGCAACTCTATATAATCAAATTTTATTTTAATCCGTCGGGTAGTCCTCTGCAAATAATGGTTGGATTCAGAGCGAATAGCCATTTGAACCCAATTACTCAAGATAATAAATAAATAAACTATATGAAGGATTCCAGATCTAGCCAGGCTTTCAACCACAATGTCTCCTACTAACGTAATCCTTGCGATTGTAACTGCGTCCTAATTGACGACGAACCAGCAGGTGATTCTTCCAGAAGGTTCATTTTCAAACTCGATGAAGGCAGCAACAAAGGACAATCTGTAATCGACCGCAGCGCTGTGTCAGTTGAGAGCTCCAAAAAGAAGATCTCGGTGTCAGGACTGACTAAACGTCGTAGTGATAAAGCATCGAAGAGGCTGACTGAAAAAGAATAACAAAGCAATAGGTAGAGTAAAGTGCTTGTGGACCTGTTTGAGGGTCCCACGACTCCAGTGCCACCTATTCGACTAGTTCCCCCACAGAAAGTGAACCACACTACCGAAATAATTCCCCAATCAGTTTATATTGTCCGCCAACCAGTCTAAAACATCACTAAGCAACTCTCCTATACCTATAACAGCTATCGGCCCACCCTGCCCCCTGACAAAACCTACGCAAATAACTATTTAAGGAGAACAGTGAACCAATAATCACTTAAAAAAGAAACACTAAACACTTCTTCAACATTACGACCCCAACAGCACCAGCACTCCTTAACAGATACCCACACTATCATTCAAAGTCAGAAGTCGTTCGCACAGTCTACGGATCATCAGTTCTCAAGTGATTGCTCCACAATACCTAGATATAAACCGGTTCCCCAAATAAAAACTACCTAGGTACCCCAGACAGTCCCATAAGAGCTGACCTCAAGATCGAATACTGTTGAGCTAATAATTCCTCCTATCCCCATCAAACAAGTCTAATAAAATCCGGTGGTGAAGTTTACAAGTCATATGTCCCCAAGTTTATAGAGCAGTTTCAAAAAGGTTTTTCAGAGTAATCGGGAGAGCATACAAACTAATGCGCAAATATTGCAGGGGATCCAAGTATCATCCAGACAGGTATCCCAGCACATGCCGATGTCTGTACGGCCCAGCGCTTCAAATGGAAATATTAATTCTAATACTAAATACATAACACTGAAGTAGGTTTAGAGCGTAAACAACCAATCTCCTGAGCACTAAATAAACGGACCTATGAAGTTCAAAAAAATCTAATCTATAGGGTAAGACCTCGATATTTAGAGGTAAGACTCTAGTTCTTAAGTGCTAGGTCACTATACCCCTGAGTGCCAGTTGCCCATCAGAAAGCTAGTGAACAGAATGTCCTAACCACCATAAATGACAGCCCATAGAGACCAATAAGAGAAGGACAGGGGGCATTGTTTCAGCAATCGGAGCAAATACTAGGCGGGGAGAGGTTCTCAAGTAATCCATCATGGAGTCACTAACCGTAGTAGTTACTGTGGAGATCCCATGGAGCCTCGAGTTCAAAAGAGTTGAGTATTCCTTTGTGAATATCTGGTTTTTGATAAGTATCGTCGACTTATGCAGTTATTATTATAACTACTGCAATGTCCTTTCGGAAAGGGGATTTCAAAAAAATAGAGCTACTGGGCAGTGGCAAAAAGCACACTAAAATCTACAAGGTGGTGCACGTTAACTCTGGCAAGGTTTACGCGCTCAAGGAGATTGAGGCTAAAAACACCGATAAACTCAATTAGTACAAGGAGGAGGCTGTTCAGCTAGTCAAAGGTACACCGGTTGTTACGCAGTGCAGGACCACCCCAACGTTATTAAGTTCTATGGGTACTACTTCACCTAAACGATGTACAACGCCTACCGACTCTGCATTATCACTGAGTTTATGGACCATTTCATGAACTTAGAAAGCGTGTACAGGAAGCGCAAGAAAGCCAACCAGTATTGGAAGGAAAAGGAGCTGGTAACGATGTACTGCTCCATAATATCAACCTGCGCTTACCTGCAGAACAGGAGCATTTGTCACAGAGATATAAAACCAGCGAATTTGTTCCTTCTGCCAAATAACGAACTCAAGCTCATCGATTTTGGAGAGTCCAAGGACTACTTTTATGATCTGGATGACGACCAGAAGGCAACCTACACAATGGCTACAATACGGGGAACTCCACAATATTTATCACCCGTATTATGGAAGGCTCATGTGGTTGATGCTCAGTCACGCTACGCCTAACATAATATCTATAAATCTGATGCGTTTTCCACTGGATTAGTTCTTTTCCAACTGAGCTCCATGAACGAGGTGTCAGGGTTCAACGCTCGAACAAACACTACAAATGGTGAAGACCTCATAAAATAAAACATGCGTCAGTTGGGTAGAATGTACTCTCCCCAGTACACTCAAATTCTGGATATTCTGCTAAGGTTTTAGGAGTGCGATCGTCCCAGTTTCAGTGAGATTTAGCAGTTATTCCTGTAAAAGTAGCAGACATCTGGGGGTAAGTGCAACGAATACATCAAGTTCTACAACCAGCACTACAACAACCTCACCAAACAGACTACTACAGCAGCTAATTCTACCTCTAGTGCTCTTCTATCAGCGGGAAGTCGATAACGGGAAGAATCTTTAAAAATGATGAGGCAGCACCGAGAGTAACCCTAGAAACACATCGAAAGAGTGAGCGATGGAGACTAACAGCCTCGATAAACTAGCAAGACAAAACTAAACGCAACTGGCGGAAACTTCTACAAAGACTCTACGCTTATTCTTAATGAAAGCTGCTTTTGGTTTTAGTTTGGGGGATGTGAGATGGGCAAGTTTAACATTAACAAGCAGAAGTGGAAGATTCATAGCGGGGAGGGAAGCACCAAGAAATTCCCATTACATTTCTCAGTTATTTTCATCCCTGAGTTTAAAAGTTACTATTTATTGGGTGGTGACCCCGAGTAGAATTTTAGGATCTTCAGTAATAACGGTAAGGGAAAGCTGTGCCTAGCCGATAAGCAGATGCCGACCTTCAGAAACTTCTTCAGTACTGTTTACTATGGACAGAAGGTGTATGTTTTTGGAGGGTACGAGTGCAATAATAAACTCCAGTTAAAATCGTGCGAGTACTATGACATTAATGGCAATAAATGGGTGGATATCGCTAACATGAAAAGCCCAAGGTCGATGAGTGGTGCCTGTCGGATTAACGACGACCATATTCTCGTGATGGGAGGGTATAACAAAGAAATCGGGACATTGGACAGCATTGAACGATATATCGTCAAGTAAAACAGGTTTGAAACATTGTCAATTAAACTGCCGATACCATTACGTCGATTTATGGTAGTCAGAATGTCACGGAATGTTGCATTGGTTCTAGGAGGCATCACTAGATCGTCGAAATAATCGCAAAGAGTCTTCAAGTTGGATTACTAAAAGATGACATTTATATAGCTGGAGAGTTTGGAGAAGGGAGGAGTCATCGAGAACGAGGTACTGATTGACGGTGACGGTAACCTGCATATTTTCTTGTAGGATGCTAGTGGTACTTCTCCCCACTCTCACATAAAATATAGCTATGACCCCTCAGCAGAGAGATATGCGACTCGTAATGAAGTATGACTATTAGATAGTTAAATACAAATAAATATTTACATATTCTAAATCAACAAGCAGTAGTATCGGCTCGTGAAGATTAATGTTTGAGATAGCTGCTACAGCTCAAAGTCTTAACTTAACAAACTAAGTCGTCTAGAAATAACCTAACAGCTGACTAGAGTCCAGCCTATCTTTGAAATAAAAGAACTTCTGTACTGGACATAAAAATGGCAAATCGAATTTTTGATGGTTTCTTCAACGAAAGACCTGTCCTACTAGATTTTTAAAGTTTGGCCGTTCCATACCAGCAGAACCTATGTGATTTATTTACTAATTTAGTCAATTGCCATGAACCGTCTGGAAACACTGACAATAAATGCAACATTATTGTGAAGGGCTAATTAAGAGGTATTAATTGTTTTCCCAAAATTCGGTTTGCTTGAGCAATGTTTAGGTTAAATTTCAATCCATGAACTATCTCTCGATTGTTTCGTTTCAGTCACTGTATCAACCATCTTCAAATTTTTATTTACGACAAACTGGACATAACCTTAGAATGACCTCATAATTCAACAGAGGGCGTGTGCAGTTGTTCAAATTCGATAATAAAAATACAAACTTATGCAGTATGTTAGTAATTCCTATTTATGTTATCCTTTAATTCCTACTAATGTATT
>JAOXNN020205240.1:0-21053 GCA_028571205.2 Hydropsyche betteni | reverse complement strand
GGGCGTCCATGCGGACATGGACTGCCCGTCTGTGGAGTTTCGCCAGCTTGGCTTTCGCTTGGCGGTGTCCACGAGATGGCCGGCGAAGTCGATGTAGAGGCTGTCGAGCGTCAAGTTGTCTGCTCCGCCTTGCGCTCCGCGGGCAAGCTGGGCGGTGGCGTTGTCGGCTTGTTCTTTGATGCGTCTGAGCGAGTTGACGATCATCTGGACCGACGGGTTGTGGTGCGGTGCGGCGAGGAGGGCGTCGATGATCGAGGTGGAGGTCATAAGGGCGCTTTCGGGTTGCGCGATTTTGGTGCAAGTGCCTGGATTCGAGAGTACGTCCGGCAGCGTCGTATGTCGACACCGTTCGTCACGTTTCGTGAGTCCAGGGGATGATGGGCAGGTAGCCCGGTCCGTTGCTGATGATTTCGAGGATGTCGCTTTCGGAGACGGGTTTGCCGCCCCAGGCGTCGAGGCCGACGTTGATCTGTTTGCCGTTCTGGCGCCAGCGTTCGTGAACATGGCCGCAGATGAGCCATTGGCCCGTGTCTTTGGGTCGGTGGTCTGCGTAGCGGTCGGGTCGGTTCGGATCGGACTCCCCGCCGTATGGGAAGTGGCCGATGAGGACGCTGCGGGTTCCGATCTGGATTTTGGTGGTGCCGTCGTGGACTTCGGCGAATCCGGCGTCGAGGTAGCGTTGCCGCCATTCGGAGCGCTTGTGTTCGCGCTTCTCGTAGGCCTTGGTGTGCCGGTCGTGGTTGCCTCCATGAAGGACGACGCGTCCGTTGAGCTGTCTGACGATTGCGATGCCGTCTTCGACTGGCTTACCCATTGCGAAGTCGCCGACGATTCGGAGGGTGTTTCCGGCGCGGACAGCGGAGTTCAGGTTGTTGATGATGGTTGCGTTCATTGCCGGGACGCCTGCTGCTCCGTGCGGAAAGGGTCTGCCGCTGAGGGCGGCGATGTTCTCGTGGTTGAGGTGCAGGTCGGACGTGAAGTAGGTGCTCATAGCTGGGCCTGGACGGCGCGTTGCAGTTCTTCTGCGGTGTGGGCTGTGCCTCCGGTGTTGAGGCGCATGTAGAGATCGATCTCCTGTTTGAGTGCCGCGTCGGCGTCGAGTGCGTCCCAGGAGCGGGTGTCGTCGTTCCATGTGCGACTGGAGTCGAAGGTGTGCGACGGGAGCATCTTGTTCTGGAACTGCACCATGCGGGGGTGGGTGATCTCGCTCTTCACCGCTTCGTGCGTCCCGTTCGGTACGTAGTCGTGGGTCTCGTCTCGGAACCAGTCGGCGGGCAGGGCGAGTTCGTCGGCTGCGAACATGCGGACGGTTTCGATGCGCTGTTTGCCGTCGATGACGCGGTATTGGAAGGTGCTGTCTTCGGCGTAGGGCAGCTCGGCGAGGAACACGGGAGGTACGGGTAGCCCGGAGAGGAGGCTGTTGATGAACAGCTGGCGCTGCGGAGTGGTCCAGACGGAGCCTCGCTGGTAGGGCGCGTTGAGGTCGAAGAGTTCCCCTCGGTCGGGTCGGGGCAGGTAGTGGGAGACCGTGTAGTTGCCCTGCTGAAGAGTGAAGTGCTTGAGCATGTCTTGAATGATACGACCGTTGGTTCGCTGTGTCAATACCTTTCGTCACCTTGACGGAGGATGACCTTGGCAGGGCTGCGAGGCTGGCTGGAGATTCGATCAGCAAGGGTCCACCACAAGTTTGTTTGAGCGAACCGTGGTCTGCTCGGGCTTGTGGTTTGATACGCCGTGTGGCGTCAGGAAGTGACCCGCTCCTGTTGTGTCGCTAGTTCTGCTAGTGCGAGGTTGAGGATGTTGGTCGACGCGTTGATGTCGGCGTTGTCCTCGTGTCCGCATTGCTGGCAGATGAACTCGGCTTGGGTGGGCCGGTTCTCTTTCGACACGTGCCCGCAGTGCGGGCATCGTTGTGACGTGTGGCGGGGGTTCAGTTCAAGCATTCGTCCACCGGCGCTTTCAGCCTTGTAGTCGATCTGCTGGAACAGCATTCCCCAGCCCGCATCCAAAATAGCTTTGTTCAGGCCGGACTTCGCGGCCACGTTCACTCCCGGCTCATCGACAGTGCCTGCCGCTGACCGTGTCATGTTCCCGATTCTCAGGTCTTCGACTCCGACGTACTGACAGGAGGCGATCCGTTTCGACAGGTGATGCGTCGTGTTCTTCCGCTGGTTCGCTACTTTCCGATGCAACCCAGCGACCACAGTCCGCTGCCGCCTCCGACGCTTCGAACCTTTCTCGCCGCGAGCGAGTTTCTGCTGCGCTGCCGCCAGCTGGGTGGCCGCGGTCCGGCCGTGTCTCGGGTTCGGGAACGTCTCAACACCAGACTCGCCGGTGTTGAGGTCAGTCCAGGACAGGACACCGAGAGTGACGAGTCCGACATCGAGACCAGCGACCCTCGAAGGCTCAACCCTCGGAACGTCAGGGATCTTGTGTTGCACCGTCGCAACCCATTTCCGGCCGACCTTACGGATCGTCAGCGACTTGCAATCCAAGTCGGCGAGACTCTGATGCGATGTCTTCACATGGCCGACGCCTTTGACCCGCAGACGCCTACCAGACCCGGCACCCCACGCCGCAGTTTCTGGGTAGCTGATCGAATCCCATGAGCCGGGGCCACGAAACCGGGGGAACCCCGGCGTCTGACCGGTCTTGACACGCCGGAAGAACGCTGCGAACGCGAGATCCAACCGTTTCAACGCACCCCGGAACGGTTGAATGCCGAACTCCGCCAACCCAGGAATCGAGTCCGCCGCGCCAGTCAGCTGACCGTACTGCTCGAACCGGGAAACCGACTTCCGGTTCCAACGCCACAAACCGACACGCTCCTCCAGAGCAGCGTTGTACGCCTGCCTCGTGCAAAACAGCAGACGCTCCAACGACTGGGCCTGACGAACTGTCGGCTGAAGAGTGAACGCGACCGTGCGAAACATAGAAGACAACCAGTCTCACACACCCGGCTACGCCGACGCATGCGCCGAACGAATCAAACGCTCAAAACAATCTGTGGCGGACCCTAACGTCTGACCGTTCGAGCGGCCCGCTGCGTCGTTTCTTGGGTCGCTACGACTCGGGTTGACGTCGGCTATGCCGTTTTGTCACGTCACAGGTGTCGGGCATAGTTGACCGACCGGGCAGGTCGTCCGGTCGGAAAGGTATGGCTATGAAGTTCCAAAAACTCGTCGCAGCGTTCATGTTGACGTTGCTGTGTCTGGTCGGTGTCGGCAGCAGCTTCGCTTCCGCCCAGACCCCTCCTCCCCCTCCAGCTCCGATTCTCTACGGGCAAGGGATGGCTGCGCATTGGTACACGGCGACTGGACCGGCAGGCGATTGGGGCGGCATCGTGTATTGGGGCGATCGCGCCGAGTCTCATCTTCGCCCTCGTTGCCATTCGGCCGACAACTCGGTTGAGCGGAGCAACATGGTGTGGGATGTCCAGTCGTTCATGGCTTCGCGTGGCATCGCTTCGAGGACCAACACTCAGAAGGTGCAGTGGCTCTACAGCGCCATCCTGTACCGTCCGGCCGACTCCGGTGGTCTCAGCTACTGGACTGGTCGTCTGAACGCCGGAACGATCACCTGGCAGGGCATCGTCACCCAGTTCGTCTTCTCGGGCGAGTACAGCTCGGCTGTGATTTCGACTCGCTGGCGTCCGGGCTGCTGAAGTTCGTCAGTTTGCGCTGAAAGGCCTGCGTTCTTCGGAGCGCAGGCCTTTTGCGTTTTCAACTTGCGTCCAACTATGCCGTTTTGTAACACCGTCCTGGCATAGTCGGTCAGACCGGGCAGGTCGCTCGGACTGAAAGGCAAGAAGATGAACTTCAAGAAGATGGTTGCGGCAGGAGCTTTTGCTGGCCTGAGCTTGGTCGGCGTTGTCGCCGCTCCGGCGTCGGCTCTTGGCGCTGTGGACGCCAAGGAGACCAGCACGGCGGCGTCCTGGTATACGCGCACGGGGCCGTCGGGCGATTCGAATGGCATCGCGTACTGGGCGGGCCGGATCGATTCGCACAACGATCCGTTCTGCTACAGCAACACGAACAACACCGAGCGCAACGACATGGTGTGGGACATGAACTCGTTCTTGTCGTCTCGCGGCATCGCCTCGCGAACCAACACGCAGAAGGTCCAGTGGATCTACGGCGTGGCGTTCAACCGTGCCGCCGATTCTGCTGGGCTCAACTACTGGGTCGGCCGTCTGAACGCCGGGACGATCACCTGGCAGGGCATCGTCACCCAGTTCGTCTACTCCGGCGAGTACCAGACTCGGATCGCTCAGACGTGGGACGCTCCTTGCCCGGTCTGATCGGGTAGTCGAAAGCCTGCACTCTGAAGAGTGCAGGCTTTCTTCGTTTTGCGGTGGCTCTCAGTTTGGAAGTGTTCTGGTCTGGTTCAGCGGCGGGAAGTCCGGGTGGCGGCGTTGCCACTGCGTTTCGTCTTCGAGGATGCGGAGGTGGGTGGCTTCGGAGACTTCGATCCATTCGGCCTGATGCCATTCCTGACCATCAGCTTCGGAGGGCGACGAGTATGCGGGTGGATTCGGCGTCTTGTTGGTAGTTGATGTATGCAACGCCACGGTAGACGCTCCAGGCGGTGCGGTAGGAGACGGTCCGTTCGGTTCCGGTGTGGTCGGTGACTCGATCGCCGGACTGGAGCGCTGTTGGGTGTGCTTGGTAGATCATTCTGCGTGGCCGTTCTGGTAGTAGTCGCCTGCGTAGACTTCGGCAGCGAAGTGCATCATTTCGTCGGTAGCGCCGACGACCTTCCATTTGATGACGGTCTGCTCTTCGAAGATTGTCTAGATGTCGTCCTCGATGTCGACGAACTGAGCGTCTTCGCCAGCGAGGTTCCAGGCTGCGTTGGAGATCCGGGTCTTCTCTGCGGTGGGGAGACTGCCGATTGGGCGCTTAACGGTGGGCTGCGGTGAATCGTTCATCGGGTGGTCCTGTGGTTCGAGAGACTGGTGGAGAATGGTTCGGGCCGACGCGTGGTCTGCCGCGTTCGCCCGTCATCGGCTGATCGGAGTGGTCTGCGCAAGGTGCGAGATTTCTCCTGCGAGGATGAGGTCGCCGCCAGGAGTGGTGACGCCGACAAACGTTCCGGATACGTCATTGATGCGGGCGCAGTTGTTAATGGTGGCCGGGCGTCCGTTGGGTTTGCGGAGGTGCGCTTCGAAGCCGTGAGTGATCGTGTGGTCCATCCTTCGCAATTTACGCCATCGCTTATTCTTTGTCAATGCGGCATAGCGGTTGCTGTGGATTCGGCCTCTAGTCGGCGTCCTCCCGAGACGCCATCCATTCTTCGACGAGACGGATGTCTAGCGACGATTCGATGAGGCGTCGGAACGCTGTAGTTACGTGGTCTGGCAGGTCGTCGGGAAGTTCTTCGAGCGTCACGCCGTAGGAGTCAAGGAACTCGGCGACGCCGCCTTCCCATTCGATCTTGTCTGCGAGTCGCTGCGCCGATTCGTATTTGCTGGTCATGGTCGCTTCTTTCGGTTGGTGCTGATGAGTTCTGCGATGGCTGCCGGCCAGCAGATCATCTGGACGATGTTCTGCTTGAGGTCGGTTCGCTTCATGACTGCGATGAACTTGCGTCGCGGTGGAGCGACGCGCTGGTGGGCCAGCCAGCTGAGTGGCAGCCAGCTCGCTGCTCCGACGGCGAGGTAGGCGGCTGCGAGGTTGAGGATTGTTTGGTTGGCGATGCGGATGGTGATTGCGAGCATGGCTTTCCGGTCAGCGACGTTCGGTTGGGTTCGGAGTGTGCTCGATGTGCTCGATGAGGTCGTTCACGATGTCGGCGATCTCGGGACCGGTGAGGCTGCCGAATGCCAGGGTGCCCCAGGCGGCCTCTTGCTTGAGGTCTGCGAGGGTTAGGTGACCGAACTTGGTGGCCGGAGTGATCGGAGTCACGGCAGCGTGCTCGGTGAGGTCTTCGCCGCCGTGCCGTTTCAGCAGTGTGGTGACTCGTCGGCCGAGCGGTGACCGGTTGAGGGACGCGGATATTGCCATTCCCAGGTCGGCCTGCTCGCTGTTACCGCTGCGCAGGGCTTGGATGAGTCTGGAGCAGTCGTGCGAGCCTTTGGCTACGACGACGACCTCGGGTCCGTCGTACCATTCTTCGATGTCTCCGTCGGATCGGGTGGCCCAGTGGTAACTCATGCTTCTTCCGTTTCCGGCAGTTCGATCAGGTAGATGTTCTGGTTCCGCAGCGCCGCAGAGAACACGTTCTCCCAGGTGTCCGCTGTCGAGGGCCGGGTCTTCTCAAGTTCGTTGAGTTCGGTCCACTCGGCGTAGGTCAGGTCGTCGGTGGCGACGTTGCCGTATCCGTAGCGTCTGTGCCATCTGTCTTGCCATTCGACGCGTTCGGCTTGACTCCGGTCGGCCGCTTGACTGGCCTCCCAGACGCTGGCTCCGAAGATTCGGGATGGTGCGATTGCGTGGCGTTCGGGCTTCCGGATGTTGAGCGGCGTGCCGAACGGTTCGTTGGCTCCGGCTCCG
Organism: Hydropsyche betteni; assembly: GCA_028571205.2. NCBI lineage: Eukaryota > Metazoa > Arthropoda > Insecta > Trichoptera > Hydropsychidae > Hydropsyche > Hydropsyche betteni. The sequence continues at coordinate 14,559 of JAOXNN020205240.1, read as the reverse complement.
TTGATTCGATGGAATGCGTATTCGGGGGTTTCGGCGTTGCTGAGGGCCGGGTTGACGGCTGGGTTTCGGTGGCCGCAGCGACATCCGACGTTGCGCACTACCGGCAGTGCAGCTGTGTCAGATTCCGAGGTGTCGTCGACTGTGAGCGGCATGTTGGGGATTTCGGTGGTTCCTGCTTCGATGTAGATGGCGCAGCGTTTTATCCAGAGAGGAGCTGGGTTGACGGGCTTGTTGCGGGCAGACGCGGCGCTGCGCCATACCGCCATGGCGTCGAGCCAGTCCTTCCGTGTGCCCGCCCAGTCGGCGTCCCATTTCGGTGTCGGTGGTAGCGGCGGGCGGCCGGCTGTGATCTGCCGAGCTTCGGCGTCTACGTCGAGCCAGTCTTGAAGCACCTGGGCTCCGCTCCGCGGTCCGTCGGTGTAGAGAACGGCGGCGGTTTCTTCGAGGCCGTTGCATCCTTGGTCTTCGATGAGTTTGGCTACCCAGACTTCGATTCCTTGGCTGACGGTCATTGCTGCGCTCCGCTGGCTTCTTGTTCTGCCTCGGCCCAGACGGTGGTGGCGGTCTGGCCGTCGTATGCGATGACGTGGCGGGTGATGGGCGCTTCGATCATCCGGGTTCGCTGGCATTTCGCGGCGATGACGGCGTCCGTTTCGTTGTCGTACGCTCCGGCGTAGCGTCGATAGCCGTTGGCCGATGAGCTTCCGGCGAGGAAGACGATGTCGGTCGTGGCTTCGCTGCTGGTGTCGTCGGACAGTGGAGTGCAGAGTTCGACGAAGTCGGTGTCGGCGTAGGGGACGATTTGGCCGTCTTCGAGGACAAGCCAGGGCGTCTCTCTGTCAGCCATCCGGCTTTTGCCGTTCTGCTGAAAGTGGATAGACGGCCTGTCTTCCCACACGTGGGCGTAGTCGACGTGGGCGCGGATTGCGTCCGGCAGCTGGTGGATGGCTGCGATGATTGTCTCGGGGCTGTCGTCGGCGGGATTCCAGCGGGCTGCGATGACGTTTCGTCGCAGGACATGGGTGTAGCTCATGGTTCGTCTTCTCTCTCTATGAAGTCGGCTAGTCGCCGGAGTTCTGTGGCGTCGTTTCGTGCCAGGTCTCGGATAGAGACGTAGTTGTCGATTGCGTCGGCGAGGAAGCGGGCAGTTTCGGGGTCGAGTTCGACGACGATCTGGTCGCCGCAATCGTCGCGGTCGAGTACCGACCGGGACCAGTTGCCGAACCATGTTTGCCGGCGTTTCGCCACGAAGGCGTCGAACTGCACAGCCATCGCGTCAATCCTTCTGTTTCGTCAGGTAGCGGTCGGAGATCACTTTGATCAGCGGCTGCGTCCCGTCGGCGTTACGCCAGACGATGCCTTCGGCGTTTCGTTGCGCTGCGCCCGGCACGATGGACTTGCGGTCGGCGTCGCCGAGCATCTGGTCAGCGTCGCCGAAGTTGACGTCCGAGACGGCGGGTGTCTTCTGGAGGCAGGTCGGCCATTCTGTGCGGGGCAGGTCGGTGTCGTTGATGAGGACGCGGAAGACGAAGAGGTGTGTCTGGTCGAGTCCAAGGGGGTTGCGGCGGATGCCGGGTCCGACGAGTTCGCCTTGGATGACGCAGCGTTGGCCGGTGTGTCTGACGAGTTGCGCGACGGCTTGTTGGACGCCGTTCTCGTAGGCCGCTTTCCAGACTTTGTTCAGGTTGTCGTGGGTGTCGGTCGGGGCGGGTGGTTTGAGTTCGACGTTGCGTGTTCCTGCCCGGAGGTTCTGTTCGCCCGCGTTGATGAAGTAGGCGACGGACTCGCCGTCGAGTTTCTCGGTGGCTTCCCATCCGTCGGTCGGCATGGCTGTGAGTTCGTGTGCGGGCACGTTCTGGATGCGGATGGCTGATGTGTTGGGAACCCAACTGGGGTTGTATCCGACGGCGGTGGCTGCGAGTTCGGGCGGTAGCGGTTCTTCCCATTTGGTTAGGCGCAGGAGTCCGGTTGCGTCGGTGCCGGGGCTGGTGTCTCCGAGTTCGGGGAAGTCGGCGACGGGCATGAGTAGGCCTTGGGAGACTTGGCCTCGGAGTTTGGCGGTGCGCAGAACGTGTCCGGTTACGCCTCGTTCGTCGGTTCGGGTGCCGCGGGTGGCGAAGGCAGCGAATCGTGGGTCAGTTGTGGGGAGGAGCGTGTCGATCTCGAAGTAGACGGCCGGGTCTCCGGCTTTGAACTGGTCTTTGCTGACGACCACTTTCCAGCCTCGAACGGTGGCAGTTTCGATTGCGTCTGCGCCGGGGATCGGTTGAATGTCGGCGATGGTTTCGATGGTGGCGAGTGCTCGTTCTGAGACCATGGTCATCGCTCCGAGTCGGGGCTGTTGTTGCCGCTCAAGTAGGCCGCTCGTGCGGTCTCGTATGGGCAGCGTTCGAGCAGGTCTCCGGTGTTCGGGTCGTAGATGCGGCCGGCTGGGGTGCGGCTGATGTCTGGCGGTAGTCCGTTGGTGCAGGAGGCTAGGAGTTGCATCCACGCTGCGTCGGTTGCGTTCCGGTCCATGGCGTCGATCAGTCGTCGCAGGGCGGCTCGTTCGCCTGCCGAGTTGGAGGTGGCTTCCCAGTCTTTGAGTTGGTCGATTGTCGCTTGGGTGGCGGCGTCGATCTGTTCCCAAAGGTCGCGTGCGGTCGCTGTGTCAATTGTTCTGCGGTGCATTGTCATGGTGTCTGGTGTTCACGAGTGGATGAGTGTTCTGGGGATCGCGGCGGCTCGCTCGAATCGTTTCACCGTGAAGCCGACGAGGTTCTTGTCGGCAAGTTTGCGAGCGTCCTGCCGCGCTTCGGATGCTGTCTTGTAGATGCGTCCGGGTTCCACTCCGGCGCTGATGCATGACGGGCCTGTGTAGCCGATGCCGCCCTTGTAGTAGCGGCTTGCTTTGACGATGACGAATCCTGGGCTGGGGCTTACTGCGTTCATGTTCCTACTCTATCGGCGTAGTTGGTGTATGTCTATCGGTTGCGCGGAAGAACGCTGGTCGCAGTGACCAGCGTTCTTCTTGCGGGATGCGGCGACTCCGTCAGCCGATGCGGGTTTCGAGGTCGTTGGTCCGGCGACGGCGTCCGGCGACGGCGAGGAAGAATCCCGTTCCGATGAGGATTGCGGCGGCAGCGATGATGACGGCGGTGGTAACTCCAGTGAAAGGAAGAGTGCCGTTGTTGTTGGCGGGGGTCGGGCCTGCTACTGCTGCGGGCACGACGGTGGGAGCGGGGCCGATGGCGGTCGGAGCGGTAGTGACCGTGGTGACGGCGGGGCCAGCGACGGTGGTGTCAGGGGCATCGACCGTGGTTGTCGGGGCGGTGGTGACCGGAGCGACGGTGGTCGACGGGCTGGTGGTCACCGTGGTGGCGGGGGCGGTGGTGACCGGAGCGACGGTGGTGACTGGTGCAACGCAGGCGGGGTCGCTGGCGGGCAGGGCCGGGTTGTGGGCGCATGGCTGGGCGGGAACGGTGGTCGCCGGGGCGCAGCCGTTGCTGGGTCCGGAGACGGTCACGGTGCCGGTCTCGCTCATGCGGCTGTCGGTCCACTTGATGGTGTAGGTGATGACGGTGCCGGGAGTTGCGTTGATGGGGGCGCTGGCGGTCTGGCCGACGTCGGCGCGGACCGAGCCGAAGGTGCCGCTGATTTCCTGAACCCAGCTGTCTTCGTAGGGGTAGTTGTCCATGAACGCCTGGGTGGTGTTGTTGGTCAACGTGATGGTGCCGTTGCCGGAGCAGTCGACGCTGGCGCGCACGGTGCGGTTCCAAGCGGAAGCGCCGGTGGCGGTGGCTGCGATGGTGATGATGGTGATGAGGGCTGCGATTGCGGTCTTGCGGATCATGTTCGGTGCTTTCTGTCGGTTACCGGGGTGGTATACCTACATATTACGGCTATGCCGCTGCATAGCTTGAGCACTTTTACCCAAAAGTGTTCGCCTAGAGCCAATTGATCCGTTCGGCTCATGTCATGTCTGTGGTGGCGTCCAGTCGATCTGTGCTGCGTTAGTGTCGTGCCACGCGGCTAGGGTTCCGCTGAGCCATTCGATTGCTGAGGCGCGGTCGGCGAAGCTGATCTGTTCGTGGATTTCTGGCAGGTCTGGGTATCGGCTGACTGCGTCCAATTCGGCGTACCAGCGGCCGTCTGGGTGTCGGTCGTCTTCAGGGGCGGCGAGTCCGTCGACTGCTTCTGCGAAGTCGTTGGGTTCGGCTACGACGTAGACCATTTCTGGACCGTAGTCATCGCCCGGCACAGTCTTCATGTGTATCTGGAGTGTCGGAACGACGGTGGTTCGTTCGGCGACTTGTTTGATCGCTGTCCGGCTGGTTCGTCTGTCGGTGGCGGCGTGGCCTGGTTTGTCTTGATGCTGATTGCTGCCTGGACCGCGGCCGGTGGTGATGCTCATTGCGCCACTATGCCGCCGCTGCGACTGAGTCGTTTAGTCCCGAGATTCGTCGCGGCGGTATCTGACGATGCGAACGTGTTGATCCCTGTCCTCTTCGTAGAGGCGTCCGCGGGCTTTGTCCGCTTCTTCGTATGTTGGAAACGGGCCGTGGCGTGCGGTCCGCTCTTCCATCGGATAGAGGCTGGCAGACGTCTCCACGAAGTAGAGGATTTCGGCGAGTTGCATGACGGCCTTTCAGTGTGCGGCTGGGTGGCCGGTGCGGAAGAACTCGGCGGCGGTCTGGACGCCGGGGATGGCTAGTTCAGTTGGCGCTTCGACTGAGAGGCGTTCTTTGAGCGTGTCCGCTGCCCGCTGGTAGAAGTCACCGTCGGCGACAAGGTAGTCAAGTCCGATGGCTTCTTCTGCCGCTGCCCTACGCTTCTTGCCGGGGTTCTTCGGTAGCCCGCCTCCGTAGGCGTCTTTGATGCGTGCGTGCGCTAACGAGATGCTGCTGACGGTGTCGATGCCGGCTCCGCCTCCTGGGAGGTCGAAGAGGACGAGATCGATGCCGTGCGTCCATTGAAGTAGGGACGCGACGTCCTTCTGCGATCCTTGTCCGAGGGACACCGGGCTCGCTATGGCGTACTCGTAGGGGCTTCGGGGGAGGATGACGGTGAGGTTGTCGCGGTCAGCCCGCAGGGTCATGTCGTCGATGTCGGCGAGGATGTGTGCGTTGGGGGCTGTGACGTCGAGGTCAGCGACGACGACGTTGAGCCCGGTGTTGGCGGCGGCGCATGCGATTGCGGCGGCGAGGGTGGACTTGCCGACGCCTCCCTTGCCCGAGGTGACGGCGGCGAGGATGGTCGGTTCTGGGATGAGGCGAAGGGTCGGCGTGGTCATAGGTGCGATGGTACAGCGCTACCGACACCGAGTCAATACCCTTCGTCACTTTCGCTAGGGCTTGGCGTTGGGGTCCCGGCTGTCGAGGGTGAACTCGCCGATTCTGACTTCGGCGTAGCCCTCGATCGGGTCGCCGTCTTCGTGGATGCCTTCGTTCCATCGCACGGTGTAAATCCACGGGCTGCGCTTGTTGTTGTTGGCGTAGGTGACGGTGACGGACTTCGGTCCGTCGAGCTTTCCTCGTCCAGCGCCTAGCGCTACGCCCTGATGCAGGGTGATGGTGTCGCCGGAACGTACGGGGCGTTCGTTCCACCAAGTGTCTTCGATGGAGCCGAGTTGTTCGACGGTGATCGCTCCGTCTTTAAGTGCGTGTTCGACGAGTTCGGCTACTGCGCTCTTCTTGGTCTCTGAGGAAATTGAGCGTCGTCCGCCTGGGTCCTGGCCCTGGTGGTACCAGCGAAGGCTGGTGGTTCGACGGGTGACAATGCGCGAGCCTTTGGGTTTGGTGTCAAAGGTGGTGTTGGCCTGATAGACGGTTCCGATGGTTGTGCCGTCCGCGATGGTGACGGTCTGGCGGTTGATTCCGAACCATCTGGACTCGTCGTCCACCTTGGCGAGGGTGACAGCGAAGAGTTGACCTCGACGGCTGTCGATCCATCCGTCGCCGTCGGTGCGGACGTAGTTGGGTCCGCTGATACGGAGCTTGAGTGTGGATGGTTTAGGCATGGCGTTCAGGCCGCTTTCAGGATTTCGGAATGGCTGATGTCGGCATGGTTCCAGCCAATCGACTCGCAGGAGTACGCGGTTTCGCCGATGACGATGATGTCACCTGCGCACATGGAGCGATGCTTCCAGTCGTGCGGGTGGTTGATGTTGAGGGTCTCGAAGATGGCGGCGAGGGCGCTGTAGGGCGCTGCTGGGTTGTTGACTTCCACTTCGAATTCGCCGACTTCGAGGAGGGGGTCGCCGGGGCGGTAGTACGTCCCGGATGCGTAGCGGCTGAAGATGGCGACGCGAAGGCGGTTGCCGACTCGGTTGAGTTCGTCCCGGTGGGTTGAGTACCGCTTGCCTGGTACGGCGTTGTCAGTTTCGGCGTTGTCGTCGATCAGGGCGTCGTTGTAGAGGACTCTGGCTTGGTAGTTCATGCGGCCACAGTTTTGAGTTCGGTCCATCCGAACGGGCAGCAGCCGTAGGCCGTGCCTTCCAGAGTCACTGTGTCGCCTACGGATAGAGCCCGGCAATCTCGACTGAGGCTCCGGTTCCTGTAAATCTCTTCGAGAGCGGCCGTCGGGTTGGCCTCGTCGAGCTGGACGATGACGAACGCGACCTCTTCAGGAAGCTGGGCGTGGGGGCGGTGGTTGATTTGGGCTTTGACGGTCTTCATGAGGTCGAGTTTACCCATCCGGCAGGATATGTCAATACCGTTCGTCACATTCTTTGGTGTTAGGGGCTCAGGCAGCGTCCTCAGCGTCGCTCGAAAGCTGGTGGCGACCTCCGGCGTGCCGTGGTGCTTCCTTCGCTCAGCAGTTCGGCTGTGAGGCCAGTAGGCGCACGAGTGCGTCTCGGAAGCTGATGTGGCGGGTGACGTCGGGGTCGAAGTAGGTCCCGACGACTCCCGTCGGCCGCACAACCATCTTTAGCATTTCTGTGCCGCCTTGCCTTGTGGTTCTGGGTTTGTGGGCGGCGACGGTTTCGTCGTCCAGCACCTGGATGGACCATCCCGCGTAGGCGGCGGTTTGCAGAAACAGTTGGACTTTGGCTGCGGAGTCGATCACGCGCTGCAGATTTCGGTGCACGCTGCGGGGCGGGCGATTCGCCAGGCGAACTCATGCAGGTCGAAGACTTCGTCGTCTGGCAATGCGATGCCTCGGTTGTAGGGCTGGACGAGGAGCATGCAGGGGATGCCTGCATCCATGTATGCGCGGTAGTTCTTCGGCCGGTCGTCAATGGCGATGATTCGGGTGATGCCGAGTTGGTCGGCGAGGCGCTGGGCTTCGGTGGCTTTGTCGCCGGAGATGATGAGGTGATCGCTGTGGAAGTTGTTGTCGTCGAGCCAGGCTCGGGTCATGGTTCCGTCTGGGTCTGCCGGCCGGTCGGTGATGATGACGGTTGTGATGTTGGGTGTATCTTGCAACAGGGTGAAGCCTTCGGCTGTGAGTCTGCGTACGGTGGCGTGCCGAAAGACTTGCTCGGCTTCGGCGGCGTCGGATAGGTGGCCGAGGAATTGCGGGAGGTCCATGTCGTAGTGTCGCCACATGTCCCAGCAGAGGGTGGGCGGAATTTCGTGGATGGGCGTGTTCTTGTGCGTTGCGACGTATCGCCGGAAGTCGTAGTCGAAGTCTGCGACGACTCCGTCGAGGTCGATGATGGCGAGGGTTGGTTCGTTCACTGGTGTGCTTTCGTTCAGCGTTCGGCAGATGTTGGATTGGATGCCTGGCGGATGTTGGATTTGTTCAGTGTCTTGCGGTTCGTTGAAGTTCGCGGAAGCGGCGTTCGTAGGCGGCGGTGACGTCGGCTTGCGGTGTCGGTGTTCGCCATGGGGTGTCGCGGATCATGGCGAATTCCCAGTCGATGATTTCGCGGTCGTAGACCTTGATTCGTTCGTCGTTGAGGGCTCCTGCCGCGAGGCCGAACCGGTCTTCGATGACGCTTTCGGCGTGCGCTTCGATGTCTTTGTAGGCGCACATGTTCGGGTGGTATTTGAGTGGGGTGATGATGTCGCCGAGGTATGCCTCGGCTGCGTCGTGGAGGAGCGCGGCGAGGGAGAGGGTGGGGTCGTTGTGAGCGCGGTTGACTCGTTCGCAGATGAAGAGCGAGTGTTCGGCTACGGAGTAGAAGGTGGGGACGTGCCCTCCGTAGCGGCAGATGTTGGCGAGTGCGCCTGCGATGTCAACGATGTCAACGTCGCCTGGTTTGAGGTTGACTGGGTCGACGATTCGTCCGGTTCGTGTCCGCATCGTGGTGGGCGGGATTCGCGTCGCTGTCATGGGGTCGCCTCGTCTTCTGATGCAGTGTCGTCTTCTGCTGGGACCAGCATGTCCCAGTTGCAGGAGGCGATCTCATAGTGTTCGAGGCATGGCACCGTGCCGATTGAGGTCTCGTACCAGACGATCGTGCCGTTCTCGAACAATTCAGTGTGTCGGATTTCGGGGTTGTCTAACGACCATGGTGTCGACGTCGACACCATGGCGTAGAAAAGAATGGCGAGGGGGAAGACTGGCAGCAGACACGCCCAGAGTATGTAGGAGGCCATGATTCGACGAATGAAGCGGAGTGGACTCATCTTTCCATTATACGGCATAGCGTGTCCGTGACGCAAACGGCAGTTGCTGGTGCCGCTGTCTCGTGGACTCGTTTCAGCAACGGCTTGAGAACGCTATGGCGATCTTGGCGAGAGTCTGAGGCAGACCCGCGACTTCGACAGCGCTCATGAAGCTCATGGCTTCGGTGACCGTGCTGCTGATTCGATCTCGCGCTTTGGCTTCTGTGCGAACGCCTTGTCGAGTGAGCGAAATGATGTGTGACCGGCCGTCGTCTGGGGCTGGAGAGCGTCCGATGTGGCCTGCCGATACCAGCCTGCGTTCGCGTCCGTTCAGTCCGGAGCGGGTGATGCACAGAATGTCAGCGGCTTCGGACGGGCGCATCGGGCCGTAGCGGTGGATGGCGAGGAGCAGGTCGTAGTCGCCGATGGTGGCTAGGCCGACCTCTCTGACGACGGCTTCTAGGCGATGCTCGATGGCAGCGGATGCCGTCCGGATGTTTCGGGCTGTTTCTTCTGATGTTTGGTTGATTGGATCTTTGGTTGATGCCACGCGACGGAGTGTAGGTCCGACGACGCAGCAGGATTATCTTGCGCTTCAGAGGGTCCGGTCTGTTCAGACCGGACCCTCTGTTTTGCGCTTGGCTATCGGTTGGCGAAAGCTGACCGAGCGTCGGCGACGCTGAACGGCGACGGATCGGCGGCTCCGTTAGCCATCAGACTTCGGGCTGCACCCGTCTGGTCTACGGCGTAGGCCATCATGGTGTTCACTCCATCGACTCCGCCGAGGGTTGTCTCGGCTCCGGCGATCAAGACGTTGCCTTTGGTGAGTTCTGCTGTTGGCGCTGCCAGTTCGTCGGATGCCAGGATGGTGACACCGTCGACAGATCCTCCCGGTACGAAGAATGTCATCGTGGCTCCAGCAGCTCCGCGCAGACGGTCTGTCACCGTGCCCTCGAACTCGGTGACAATGTGCGCCATCAGCTTTGCTTCTGATTCGGTGGGGGCTCGACTCTCCAGCACGTATGCCGGTGCCCTTCCGTCCTCGGTAGTCCAGAATGAGCGAACCTGGCGCACGTCGGTCAGGACTGCGGCTGATGTCACGGCGACAGATCGAGTCAGGCCGCTCAATGACGCGTCATTCGGATACCCGCTCATTTCAATGACTTGGTGTTCGGGCTGGGCTTCGTCGGACGGGCCTGTCGTTCCGCACGCTGCTGTGAGAGTGGCGATCGCGCATGCGGCTGCGAATCTGGTGATGTTTCTGTGCATGGTGTTCGTTCCGTTCTTGAGTCGTGGTTCAGTACTTGGCCGCTGCTGCGGCCTTGTCGTCTGTGTTGGTGTTCCATTTGATGGTCCAGTTCGGGGTCATGACGGCGGCGGTTTCTGCGGCCGTCATGGCTCCGCATGCGGATGGGTGGGAGACGTCAAGCCAGTGGCCCATCTCGTGGGTTGCCACAGTTCTCACGTCTGCCTTCAGGTTCAGCGCGTTGTGGGTGCTGGTCGCCCCTGAAGTTCCCCACACGAAACCGTCATTCAGGTACGTGTTAGCGTAGGTGATGGTACCTGCCGCGTGGATCGTCATACCGGGGGTGCCTGCCGGGAACGAACTGTTGGGGCCGACCAGAACCCAGCCGCCGTTCGAGGGAGGCCCTACGGTCCCGCGATTCAGAAATGAGAAAGACCACGTTGAGTTAGCAATTCCGTTCCACTTGGATGCCGAGAGGCTCAAAGGACTGTTCCACGCAGCCGGAGTGTTGGTTGACGGAATGATCTGATGTCCCGGACCGGAGGCCCAGGTGTGTGATGAATTGCAGTAGGCCGAGGCAGGGCTTGGGGACACCGCCCCGGCCATGACGACCGTGGCGCTCAACAGCAGCAGGGCTGCCACTACTTGTCTCATAACTCGCATTTAGTGCTCTCCTTCTAGTGGGTGTCGTTAGTTCGCGTCCGAACTATATGCTCCCCCGAGTCTTCGTGCACATGGCGTTGCGAATATTCTCAGTCGCTTCGACTTTGATCCATCGCTTTGAGGATGTCAGCGACTAGTGCCGTCCGAACGTCAGCTAGAGGCAGTGAGGTTGCGCTATTCCAGTCAACCTGCAGTCGGTCGAAGTTTGCTTGCATTGCTTCGACAGTGGTTTTCCAGGTGCCTTCGGACGACGTTGGCAGAACCAGAGCTGATGCATCCAGTTTGCCGTCGTACCATGGGCAGGTGTCCGAGATCACGAGCCCAGCGGTTATCTGACTGCATTGAGACTCTGCAGTTCCCATCGCGTCGAGGGACAGAATGACGGTTGCGGCGATTGGGTCGCAAGAGTCCCAGAAAAACTCGTTGTTTGTCGATCGATAGTCGAGCCCGATGTTGTCGAAGACGGCGGCGACCGTCGCCTGATCGTCAAATTGAACGGCCTTGATGTCGTCGCTGGCTGGAGTCTCACAGACCATTTGTGTCTCTGTCGGCGGAAGGCTGACGTACGTTCTGCCAGAGTCGGGACCGGCGCTGAGTAGCCACGCCGCCACGCACACCAGGGCTGCTCCGGCGACAGTTGCTTTGGTTGCTGTGGTGGCACGTTCGTTCATAGCCACACTTTACGGCATAGCGCTGCTATGCACAACCGTGCCGGTTTGCTCGACGGCTGTGGTCAGTCTCTCTTCGATGAGTGGGGCGAGGGTTTCGGCGAACGGGATTGATAGGTGGTGGTGGTGGTCGCGGCGAACAACGATCCCGTCGATGATGGCTGGGCAATGGCCGTCGGGGCATACGAGGTCGTCGATGCTGATGGTCTCTACGGTGGGGTGGGCCGCTGCGTCACGGAACGTCCGTTCCGATTCGAGTAGTCCTTGGCTGTTGGCTGCGTCGCACTCTGCTCTTCTGCCGTCGGAGAGGCAGGTGAGTGGGTTGCCGGCGGTTTCGGGTATCACGGGTACGGGCTCGATGATGATGACCCGGTATTCGGCTGCTTCGAGTGTTGCGATGGTGTCTCGGGTGGAGTGTTCGAGGATCTCGGCTTGGGTCATGTCTTCGTAGCGGTCGTCTTGCGGGATGAGGTCGCTGCTGAATCCGGCGTCGTCGTATGGTCGCTCGATGAGGATGATGATGTCTGGTTTGATGAGGGGCAGGACGTTGGCGTGGAGTTCGTCTTTGCCGTCGAAGCAGCGGGTTTCGTTGGCGGGCAGTTTCTGGCGTTGGACGATGCCGATTTGCCAGGGGCATCCGCTCATGGTTCCTGCGTTGAGGGTGTGTCCGTTGGTTTCGGCGTACCCGGCGATTGCGGGAAGTAGGCCGTAGGCGTGGCTGTCTCCGAGGACGAAGATGGACAGTCCTTGGTTGTTGCCGGGGGTGACTAGGCAGTCGTCGATGGTGGTGGCAGTGCAGTTGATCTCTGGCGCTCCTTGGTCGAGTGCGATCCATTGGTCGTCGTCGGCTGGTCGGAGTGCGGCTGGGAGAAGTAGTGCTGCGGCGGTGAAGCTGACTGCGAGGGATGCTGCGATGACGGTCCTGTTGGGGACGCCGGTTAGTCCGGTTCGGAACGGCGTCTCGACGAGGCGGTTGCTTGCTGCGGCTGCGGCTGTTCCGCCGAGGCAGCTGAGCGCTGCGAGTGCGTACGGGTTGTGGATGTCGTGGCGTTCGGCGATGACGATGATCGGCCAGTGCCAGAGATAGGTGCCGTAGGAGATTTGTCCGAGGTAGACCATCGGGTTGGCGGACAGGCTGCGGCTGACGGTGGACGGGGTTTCGAGGAGGAGGATCAGGGCGGCGGCCAGGAGCGCTGCGGTGATGCCGACTGCGGTCGTCGGCATGTCGAGGGTTCCGGTGGCGAGTGCGACGATGGCGGCGAGTGCGGCTGCTGCTGCGAGGCCGGTTCGGAGCGCCGGGCGGATGAGGCCGTTTCTGAGCGCGTATGCGAGTGGGTGCTGTTGCTGCATCACAGTCCGACGGTTCCGATCGGTGTCGTGCAGTACGCTCTTCAGCTGCTTCTCGGCATGACTTTCCGTGAGGCGTTGAATGCTGTGGTTCGTTCTGAAACTGAGCCGGAGCCGATTGCGTTCGGCAATGAGTCGAAGATCGTCCTTTTGGAGGGTCGTTTCGTTGCTCGGGGCGTTGTCGTCTCGGTTGGCCGCCCGGCCTGATTAGAGGTTGCGGGGGTTTTCGATCGGCATGATCTTGAGGACTTCGACTCCGTCGAGGAAGGATTCGCTGCCGCCGTAGGTTGTGACTCGGTTCCATCCGCGCCACTGGCCTGCTACTTCGATGAGGTCGCCGTCGTGGGTCTTGCAGATGGCTGAGATGTGCGAGTAGGCGGGGATGTCGCTGGGCGACACTTCGATGTCTCCGTAGTCGTCGAAGTGGTGGGTTCCGGGTCGGTCCAGGTGGGCGTCGATCCAGGCGGCTGGGGCGGGGATTCCGAGGCGCTGTTCCGCGAGTGCGATTGCTGTCGCTACGTCGGAGGTGGCTTCGGGTCCGACTTGGAGGACGATGATCTCGCCTTTCGGCCACGGTAGCCCGTTGGCGGCGAAGGCGCTGCGTAGTTTCTGCTCCATTGCTTCGACGCCCATCTCTGCGGGCCAGCCGTAGGAGAAGGATGACGCAGACGTCGGGTCGCCGTGGATGATCGGGGCAACTCCGAGTTGGCCTTCGATGACGGATAGGGCTTCGTTCTGCGTCGCTTCGTCGCCGATGCGCATCTTCCGGGCGGCGGCGTGCACCACGCTATCTTCGTCGAAGTCGGCGAGCGTGCTTCCGTGTCGATCGAAGGCGTTCATGAGGCGCGTGTGGGTGATCAGCTTTCTGTCGCTGAGGTCGAGGCCGCTGTAGAGGCCGCGGGTCGTTTCGTACGCTGCGGGCGGCACGTGGGCTGACAGGTACAGGCTGTTCGGGCCGGGGTCTGCACTCAGTTGGATGTGGTGCTCTCCCGCTGCTTTAGCGGCGACAAGTAGTTCGACTGATGGCGGGGCTGTGCGGGGCTGCGGCGGACGTTTGACGTGCTGGTTTGATCCGACGCCGTGCTTAGCGATTGTCATTTCTCCACTATGCCGCCGCTACGGCAGCGGTCGCTTCGAGGTCTTCTGCCGTGAGGAGCATGCCAACTGGAGGGTTGCTCTCGTTGTAGGCGGGCTCTCCGTCCTCGTTGCGGTGAACCCAGCCAGCGTTGATGATCCTGGCGGGCTTCGACTTGTCGTCCTGCACAGAGACGAAGCACTCAAAGGGGGTCTCGTGCTCGCCTCCAGTGTTGCGAAGAAGGCGGGCGAGTGCGACGAGTTGCTTGGCGTTGAGGTTCATGGTTTCAGATTACGGCGGCGTAGTGTGCCCATGCATGGGCCGAAAGGTTCAACCGACTAGCCGACTTGCCTATCAGGCATCCTTTGTTTATGACTTCGTTTGCGGCTGGCCGTGGTTCGGTGCCTATTGACCCGCTGTGGCGCGGCCTTGCCTTTTGGGCGCATGCATTGGGTGCTGCGGGCTGGGTGGCGTGCCTCTGGGCGGGGATGATCGCTCTGTTCGCTACGTCCGCCTCTTTGGCGAGTTTTGGCCTGCTGGCTGGGCTGAGCTGCTGGTTCGTCTTCTGGCACGGGGTGGCGTTGGGATGGCGAGTCGATGTCGGGAGTCTGATGGTGGCCTTGTCCGGAGCGCTGGCGTCTCTATGGCTTCCGCTGGGCGTCTATCGGCTGCAGGTCGGAGCGTTGGCGGCGCTCGGGTGCGCTACGTGCCTGGTTTGTGCGTTCCGTTCTTGGGAAGCCTGATCGCAAGGGCGGCTTGTCTTCAGCGTCCGGCTAAAGCCATCCGAACTTTTGGCCCGGCGACGATGACGAGGCTGCGGTCGGGGATCATCTGGACGAGGCTGCCGCAGAGGAAAGTCCGGTTGATGCCAGATCGGGTGTGGGCTGCATCGACGACGTCGCCGTATCCAGCAGCGCCGTCGTCGCTTGCAAACAGAGCTTGACATCCTCCGTTGCATTCTGAGTGGTCAATAGTGTTCATGACCGGGAATGCACCTCTGTTCGAGGTTTCGCTCCAACGCTGGTT
>JAOXNN020205203.1:0-21064 GCA_028571205.2 Hydropsyche betteni | reverse complement strand
TGCGAAGTTGAACTCCTCCCTCTTCAGATAGAAGTCGCCGATCGACCGCGTCGTCTGCAGTCGTCCGCGGATGTAGAGAGCACCACTGCAGTGCTGGACAAGCACTTCCTCACCGAACTATCTGCACAGTCGTTCCCTTTCCTTCTTGGAGGCCGTGTCGAACTTGCTACCCATGGCACCCAGCTTGTACCATGCTTCCACCAGTTTGCATCCTCCGGGGGATCCTGGCGCCCTCCAAAGGCAGTTGACAGTCTCTCGACGGGTCCTGCTCCACCCACCTGCACTAATCCTACATCTAGGGACTTCGGATTTCCATAGACGGATAGTAATCTAGACATAAACTATTATTTTGAATTTATTTATCAGGTCCAATAGGAGGTGCACCAAGACTACGTTAGACGCTAAGTGTAAATAATTGATTTTTATGGTGATTGCTAATCGTTACTCAACATGAGGCACCACAGGTTGAGAAACAAACTGTCGTAATTTGAACGACTTCGAGGATTGAGTCTGCTCGAATGCATGATATTGCAAATAAGAGACTTCGACTTTACCTTCCAGCTAGCAGCCATTTTATTTTGTCTCTTCACTCAGGATTAGAATCAGCGCTTGTCTTTGCTCTTCATGGTGTACCCTTGTCTCTGTTCAGTACAGCCAATGAGTCTGTCAGAATGTGCTGCTTATGATTTGTCTAAGTTCCAGGAAAGCGTGGCTATCCGCATTTAATGCGCGTAACTAGGTCGTGCCGAGTATGTTATTATACTGAAGGCTTTAAGGTTGAATGGCTAATCAATAGTAGAAAGTGGAACCTCAGTTTGAATTTCTCATAGGGAACTGTAGACTTACATATTTGGCTAAGGAATTTATGATAGGTTAATTGGTTAGTTGACTTAGTGCGATGCTTTATAGGCACAAGTAAACGGTGGAAGATAGCTGGCTAAATCGGACATGCAGTCGGTGTTAGGTTTGGCTGTAGTTAAAAGGTCGGTAGGTTGTCAGCTAATGTTACTTAACAAGATAGTGGGAAAAGTAACAGAGGTACAATCTGCCATGGACTGACTAAAATTACCAAATGTACTAAAGCCATAAATGCGAATGCCATAAGTGACTTTTGGTGTTGGTGGACAACAGCGCGACTTGTTGTAAAATATTGTTGTGTGCAATACACTTATATATTTTTATATGTCCGTTCGTGGGGTCGGCAACCACTGAAGTAATAGAGCCGTGAACCCGTGGTGTCGGCACCCATGGTGAAGAAGAGCCGTGCAGCTCCCCAAACATTAAGCTGGACCATGCGGCCCCCCACAGTACAATCACTCAAAACAAAAACATGTATCTGTTTCAGAAGATTGATAAAGTAGTGCTATTCAATAATTGCCCTTGTATTGATGTCGTCTTAAGTCTCAAACAATGAGTCGATCGCTTCAACGACGTTTTTTTGCTTGGTTCCAAGTAGCATTGAATTAATACAAAAGTTGGCAACTTCTAAATTTAAACACCATTTCAAAGAGAGGTGGGCCAGGGTGGGATGGACAACAGGGGCGGAGGGCTAAGCAACAGGGGTTGAAGCTGTGGGTTGTAAATAATCCCTTCAATTGGTATCTTTTAAATTAATTCAGGGACGGTAATTTCTATCGACCTTGGATCCCAGTAATGTCTCAAAGGTAACAAAAAGGCGATCTCGACAGTCACAGCAGTGATTGACTCTTGCGGAGCCATGTTCGCTGCAGGAACCCAGTTACTGCTGGCTGAGGTGAGCTACGAATGGATATTCGTGATATTTGCAGTCTACACGCTCGCTGCTGCGGTGGCCCTACTTCCATTGACATGGAATGACCTAAACTAGTATAGGGCAGAGCAAAAGTAATAACGAGAGTAACAACGCAAGATTTTAGTATCTTCAGAGGTTGGCTGATATTGCAATATTTGAGTATTTATTGGGTTGTAAGTCTTTACCTTCCCTACTTCTTTGAATAAATATATTATGATCCTTTCATCAATCTATTTTAAAATCGATGTTTTTGTTGACATATGTTAATACATGACGTTGCATAATACATAATAGCTTAGATAAACCTAAATTTAAATTATAAATCATCCGTGGTTATAAGAAGTTGTCTGGTTCAAAGTGAGACAACTTCTAATAGGTGTTCTGGTACTTTTGTAAAATTTTGCCACAGGGTCACTATCTTCGAAATATTTTCTAAATAGTGAGTTATCCTTTATTTCTAACCAATAATTATTCTCCCGAAAATACTTAGACTTCATCAAGTACTCGAATTCGGTTATTCCGCTTACAATATCCAAGGAAGTGAAATCCTTATCAAGTTTTCTTGCTTTAAAATTCCCACTCGAAATACCAACTATAAAAGTTATCTTATGGGACTTATTAAGCTTCCTCATAACTTACAGGTCTTATGAGAACCTCTTTGTCATAAAATCTTAGGCCTCTTCCAAGGCGTTTTTCCTTGCATCAATATAACAGATAAATATCCAGCGAGCATCGTGAAGAGAGTTTTTATTAGTTTACATCCATTCCTTCATTAATGTTGTATTTGCAAAGTATCTTGCATTATTCATCGAAATGCGCTTAAGTCGGTAGTACACTTCCTTACAGATTTCTTCCATAAATATGGGTTTTAATTAGTGTATTGCAATCAGACACGAATCTTTGCAGACTGTTTTAATCAAATTATCCATCATTACACAGTTTCCAACAGTAACAAAGTCGAGATCCTATTTTTACAATAGAAGCCCCCCTTTAAAATCAACAGACCCTTTTTAAAATTGGAGAGGGACAGTATCTTATACTGACAACTCAGGTAGAGCAAGTTCAATAGCAACGGATTCTTTTATATCACTGTCTTTGGATGTAAGACCTGACATCTAACAGAGACAGGAATGGTGAGCAGCAAGTTTAGATTATTCAATCCTATCGATAATTTTGTTTGATTAAAATTCAGGATTCAGAAATTATGTTAAAAAGTGTTTTAGAAATCTTTGGTAGTAAACGTTCTGTATTATCATGCTTTTGAGCGTAATGTTATCTACCTGCTCCAGAAAATTAATTAAAATCTGATAGTTCGGGGAAGTTTATTTACGCTCACCACCTTTCAGAAGATTGAGTTTATCGATGTTAAGACCACAGACAATAAGCAGCCGGACTTTGGAGAAGTCAAGCTTGAGGAATTCTTACTATTACATTACTCTATCTTCCTTTTTCTAACTACTGTCTGTGTGCTAGAACTGCAAGATGTACCTTTTGCCTACACTTACGACATCGACTCTTAAGAACACCACCAAACATTCAAGTGCGATTGTTTACAATAGTTGCTTTTTAGTCAGTACGGAAACTGTAATATTAACTTGTATTTTTAAATCTGTAATCTCCTTCTAGAAACGTTTTAAGAAACAGTAATCTGGTGTTCGAATAGTTGCGCTTGGATGGGTTTTAACCTATCTTTCCATAGAGAAGCGATCACTTACATAAGGGTTGCTAGTTAATATTCTAATCGCTCTCATCTTTAACTTCGAGATTTCATTCTAAACTAGAGCAAAGAGTTTGTCTATGCGTGTCTGGGGCCTTCTTTCCCTATTGATCGTCGATACATCAGACCTGAGTTTGTTGTAGTTGTAGCATGTCGTGGATCTGTTACTTCTTAGTTGAATAAACTTTAAGAAATAATAGTTTACATGAAGGGAGTATCTCAGATTGAGTTAGTTTTTCTTTAAAATCGGCAGTTATACTTCGATATGCCTCTATAACTTTTAAAGGAAAGGCATCGTAATGTATTATAGGTCCTTTTTATTGTGCTTTATATCTTCCGAAATTCTCTAGAATATGTATATGCATAACTCCGACATATTAGTAAGATGTCTGAGCCACTGTCTCTAATTGAGCTCTTTTTATTTGTAACGTTGCATGTTATCGTAGATTGCTGAGCTGCTCTTCCTTAATTCCATGAGCAGTTCATCTGGCTTGGGGTCTGGGCTTCGCATTTTATACAATAAATAGTTCTTTTGCAGTTTCATATAGGACAAACTGCGCTATGGTGAATTCTTACTACTAGCGTTATTTTCCAGATCTTTTTTTATTCTTTCAAAGCTCTTTTTCATCTCATCTGTTTTGTTTATGCTTCCCAGCAGCATAAAATACAAATCACACAGCACATCAAAATACTTTTGTTTTCCCTGCTTCTCCTAGTTGAATCTCCTCAGCATTTCGATAGAAAACAGCGCGGAGTATATCTTATCTCCTGCTTTGAGTGTTGCCTCCAAGTTATATTCAGTGCGGAGTTGAATTACGTAGAGGGAGGTCACCAATACTTGCCCAAACTTCTCGCCATCCAACAGTTTAAAATTCTTTTTAGAATACAGTAAACCTAGACTCTTGGGAATGGAACTGAGCATTACATGTATTTGTTGGTGAACCTACAGCTATGCGAGGTTTTGGTTTTTGGGTTCGATCAGTTTTGTGAACGGGGAGATAGTGAATGGTTCCTATTGATAGTTACTAAATATGTGCATCACGTGAGCTAGGATGTATTCACAATAATTTAAGAAGTGGAGGAAGGCGGAGGGTAACTATTAATCCACGAACTGATAGTTTAGCACGAACTCCCTCCAAAAATTAGCTAGTCTGTTGCGTTGATCAGTCCTATTTCTCTCCTCAGTCTGTTGGATGATTCTTTTTTGGATTTACAAGGATTAAAGATCAACCATGCCTGGCCTTTGCATTCTTTAGCCCTACTCGTCAGTATCCAGAACCATGATAGAGCGAATGTAGGGCAAACTGATTCGGTAGTCTGTGCCTTTGAAATCGGAACATTTCTCTAAATAGGAAAGAAGACAACTCTGATAACTAAGGAGTTCCTCTGAGAATAGGGCCAACATAATAAATATCTGCTTGTCAGTTTTACGCTAAAGTTTGGTAAAATAAAATATTCTCGCCATTTACAGAACCTAAGCCTTCTATTTCTAACGCTGTTCCCTTTTTAACATATCGTCCTTGAATAGCTGTCTAGTCTTTGTATTGTCTAACAGATCGTTTCCCGGAGGCCTAATTTGTTGGATATCACTAAGACTTAAGTTCTTCAATTTTAGCCATTATTGAAAGTCCGTATTCATTGATAACCTTTACCTTTAGGTTCCGAATGCACATTTATTGAAGTCGCAAAGAATCCTCAGCCCAACGAGAAAATTGACTCCCTCCATGCGGATTTAGTTTTAACTATTGTACTGGGTACTGTTCCTCTTTTGGTAGTCATACTACAGCAAACCGCCCGACTACACAACCAGTAAGATTACAGAATGGCTCGGAAGCAAATTAGTAGAGCAAAGATCGCTAACCAATTTATCAAATCTCTACTGATAGTTGACTGCAAACTGGTTAACATGGTCTAGCACTACAAACATAGGTTTGGAGTAGTTAATGTTTTGCCTATTTTACTCCGCCATCATTTCAGTGTAGACGGGAGATGTGCATAAATGGATCCAACTATAAAATTTCTCCATGTTGATGTAGAAGCAACCCGAATATGTTGAGGGGATGTTCTCTTTTGGGCGGTTTTGCAGATAAGTGTATATTTTTCTGGCTAGGCTGCTCTTTCCGATCCCCTTCCTACCCACGATAATTCCCAAGTGCTTCTGGGCCGTCGATTAGTATATTCTACTAACAGCATTATACAGCAATTTGCAATCAGGATAGTAGTTTCTGAGGGGGTACTTGGTTTCAGTGTAAATGAGATTAGTATATTACGATTTTAATGGGCTGTTCTCATAATTCATATTCTGTCGATCAGAGACCCTGTGGATTATTTATCTTTGGACCGTCAACTCGCTCAGCTAGTTTTATGCAATTCCCCACTGGCAAAACCTTGTACTTAAGTAATAACATCCAATACCTTTCGAAGTGGCTCGCTCTACAACAACAAAGTGACCATCGTTTAGGGTTTTATGCTCGTGGGATCCACTTTACTCCGAATAGATTATTAACAGTTCCCTGGTTAAAATTCTTACATTCCTAGTGGTGGTTATTTTAAATAGGTTCTCTCGGCTTTTCCTCAAAAGTTTTGCAGACGCATTTAAATTCTGACTCGTAAGGAACCTTCTGATGGTACATTCTACAGTCGATCCGTTCAGAGCTGTGTGCTATTTACTCATTAATGTGTTTGTGGGTACAGCAGCAGTGTTGGTAGTGTTTTTAAACCTATTTTACAGCGCTATTATAACAATCTTCATATGTACCATTGTGCATCATGCAGTTGTAGAATTTCTGCGAAAATACTTCTGTCGCCATATTCTCAATAGGATATTAAGATTTTATTGCCACAACCAAAGGTAATGTTATTTTTTAGTTTTTAAGCTACTTAATAAGGGTTTCGGCAGTCGGCTGGGAATGGCAAGACATAAGTATTACACATTTGAGTGTGTCTTTGGACCTCTCTCTCGAAGCTTTAATTCTTTAAGCAAGGCATTTCCCATTCAAGCTATCCAGATAAGCAAAATCTTTTTCACTCTAGATGAGCAGGTGCTTCCGAATTCCATGGCAACTGATATGGAGAATATTGACTCCTTAGTCAAGAAGCTTGTCAAGATTTTATTTGGTGGCAACTTTGCAAATAACTTTAACATTTTTTGCCTGAATTAGATGGAAAAAATACTTGGGTTTACTCCTTTATTTTGCGGATTTCGTGGTCATAGGAGATAGGATCGGGACCTTGAAAGCCCCTCTGCACATCACCATCTACGGCCTCGTTGTACAGTCCATCTGCATAGAGAACTCCGATTTTGAGAACATTCGAAGGAAGATTGGACTAATTCATAAGTCTGGAATTTTGGTTGGATTGGGTAGAACCACCCAAAGTCTGGAGTCTATTGTCTATCTTTTAAATCTAATCTATAAGTTTGCGCCGTACCTCAATTGGTTTAAGTATTATCTCGATGAGATTATGTTTTTCCACCTTCTGGACGATAAATCCTCTGTCGATTAGCTACGTGCAGAACTGTTTGTGATTGGTGATGATGACACATTATTTGATTTCTTTGTGCAAGTCCAAGAACTTATTCACGTATTCATAAATATCGCTCAACTTGACACTCTCCGTATGGTTGCCGCTTTCATAAGGAAACTTCTATTCGAGTGGCTATCCATCCTGACGCTAATACCTGATCTTAATCACTAATTGATTCTGCAGGGAGTGCATTCTCCAATATATTAAAACAATTATACAAAAAATCTGCAAAAAACACCTCCTAGATGAAGCCCTGACATCAGGCGCTCGCCGATCCTCTCCAGATCGCCTTCCAAATTAATTTAACTGCCAATGTAAATTCTTTCAAATTCATCCCCCGTATTCCTCAGATCAGATTATAATCAACTCTCGTAAATTATCAACAATATTATTTTCTACTTCTCACTGCTCCTCTTCATTTTCATTCCACTCCATCCTCTTATTGAGTGTCCCCTTAGGAATTTTTTGGGCTTTGTTTATGAAAATAGCTTTGAATATTTAATTCAACAACTTGAACACCCGCAGATACTTCAATTAGAGTCTATTAGATGCAATAAGATGATAGAATTTTATGAGATATTTTTTTTACATTCATATTGCTAGCTTAAAGATTCCTGAGATATTTATAGGTTTCCTCTTCTAATAAAATACATAGAGACAAATAACCAACGAACTGAAGACCTACGTCCGATTGGGCATCTAATTACACCAATACTATTTAAATATTGCCATATCGTATTCGGCACTAAAAATAATCAATCTATCTTTAATGTATTTCGCTATCTAATTATGAATTGGTTGTAACATATTCAATCTCCGGTTTCATATCGTATCGAGTTAAAAACTGCTATCTTTAAATCTATAATAATAGTGTAACAGCAGCAGAATGTCAGCAGCTCCAGCCAACGTCCTCAAAGAAAAGGCAGACGAGTACCTCCGACGCCATAGGATCGTAGAATTGATGGAGGATCTATGCTCAGATGTATGTTTCGAACAGCCCAAGAACATTGAAGAGTTTCTAATCGAGAGACTGAAGCTCAAGCAAAAGCAAGGCTTCAAAACCGGAATTTTTGCTAAGGACGAGATTAGCAACGTGTTTGAACTGTTCGATCTGAAAAAGGACCGCTTCATCGACAAGAATAGATGCAAGGAGGCGCTCAAAACTATGGCTAATAATTAGTTCGAGTTCGAACAGGTGGATTTAGCAGCTATCCCTGAGAAGGTCGATAAGTAGACGTTTGTGGCTCTCTGCTAAAAAGTCCTTAGTTACAAACACAAACCTTGATACACTTAAGAATATTCAAATATTCATAGTAGGTTTTTGTTAGTATCTATTCTTATCTTATTACTGTGCAAGTTACCATATCTATATTTTGGTATTTAAAGACGATTATTTAATATTTGCAGTATGCTGAAACTGTTCCAATCAAGATATTTCGCAGTGAACATCTTCAAGCTATCGGATAAAGATATCGCAAACCCAGGCCTCGTAAAGACGCTTTTCACCCGCCCTGTAAGAGGCCATTAGCGAAAGTCTAAAGTCAGTTTATTCCAAGGAAAGCGTCACGGCACTGCTATTCAGACATGTTTCAGCGAAAAGAAGTTATTGTCGATAGTAAACTAGGTCTATTAGGCAAGTAGGAATCAACCAGTTCAGGAAGGTCTTCGACTCTGAGCTGCTGGGAGTAAAAATAAGGACATCTGTAAGTTCAAAGGCCTACAGAACCATTCGCAAATACGGTGGGTAATCGTTTGGTTTAACGAAGAATCGATAACTACCTATTGTGTATGGATCCTAAGAAAATGGATTCTCAGTTCGGTAACTATCTCCAGACCATAATGCTGAGAAAGTTGAACAATCCTAATTTCGTCCAACCCTACATCCTCAGATCCAAAAGACCCTCAGGATTAAGAGCCAAACTCTACAAATATAGATAGATGGTAAGGAGGATACCCGCTCCTAAGCTCGCCAGATTCGAATCAGACCAGGTACCCTTCGGAGTTCTCCCTGACTAAATGAACGACAAAGATTACGCCAATCATCTCTAACTGGAGAAGATTAGACACGTCTACCAGGATATGTAACCCAACCATCCCCTTGTGATAGAAATGAAGAAGAAAATATAGAAGGAACAGTAACAAGCTCCAGTGCCTCCTGAAATGTTAGAATAGGCTAAGAAGGCTAGAGAGTAGTGGCTTAACGTTAAGAAGTTCAGAAGAATGCTACTAAAGTAGTTCCAGTAGGAGTTGGAGGAGAAGAGGCAGATGTAGGAGGCTCTCCGCGACTGGTAATTCAAGAATCCAGACTAAGTAGCCAATTAATGAAACTACAAATAATTCATTATCATAACTAGCATTTACTTGTGATATCCTCCAGTTACTCCAGTACATCCTCTCTGTGGACGAGGTCTTATGGGTTGGCTCTCAGCTTTATCTGGAGGTCTTGAAGATTGCTTTTACAGTTCTCTAGTACTATCCTGCAGTTGTTATATTAGTACTCGATGCGCTACAGCTCTACATCCAGATCTTGTTTGGCTGCTGTGTCTGCTTCCAGTTAGTTAATATGATGCTGTAACTTTTAAGTCTATTTGGTGAGTTATTAGATGTCTAGAGCATCACGTTCCCTTTCGAACTTAAACTATTATTATCTGATATGAGCCCTATTAAGTAGTTCAGCTGCCTCCTTATTGATAGTTTCCATCCTACTCTAATACTCTTACCGTTGAGACTTGATCTCTTCCATAAGCAGCTTCTTTTATCTGTGACTCTATATCAGAGAACTGATTCCCTCCTCCAGTCTCAGCCCTATTACCGATAGCACCTGCAGCTCCAACCTCTGCCATTTATCCAATAACCCCTCCTGTTTCTCCTGTAGTGTAATCTGCTCTTTCATAAGTGTTGAGTTAAGTCTGAATATCTCCTCATTATTTTTAAGATTCTCATCATTCATCTATGCTATTTTACCAGTAAGAACAACCACCTTCCGAGCTAACTCTTCCTTCTCTATCTCTATTCCCCTAGTTTTCTATATTAGAGAACTGTTTTTCATCTTCAGTGTCTCTATCTACTGCGATAGAATCTCCTCCCTCTTGTTTAGTTACTACCTATAATGATTAAGCTTCTATCTGATCTTCGCTGCAGACTATACCTCGACATCTCTCTAACGTTTGACTGGAGTCTGCTATCTGGATCTTGAAGTCAGGATGTCCCTTTAGTTTGAGAGTTGTGCCATTCTCTCTTTCAACTACTTAATGGACTCCTCAAGCTAATACTTCTATCGTAATAGTGTTTCCCTCTGAAGTTAGCATTCCGAGTGAGATTAGGCTTTGGCTGCTCTCAGCTATTGATGCACCTTCTCAAACTGTGTTTTAAGCTATTTGTAGGAATTCTAGTACCCTCTGGAAAATGTTAATTAAGAAGTGGCTGCCGACAGTTGAAGAGATACTTGTTCGTACTTCTCATGTAGTTCTTGCTAGGATTTCTTGCATCTTGCTATTTATCTTTTGTAGCTGTTAGCAATACCTTGGAGAATAGCCAACTAAGACTAAAGTTTATTAGCTGCTTGTCCCTACTGGAGGGAGGATTGGAGGTAGTGTATCTCTTCCTTCAAGCGCATATTGTCCAGCTTCAGGGATTACACATCAGGTACTATATTCATAGATTATTGTTGTGCTTTTAACAGTCTCTACTATAACCCCAGAATCTGGTCCTTCATCTACTCAATAGTCTGCTATTTGTGCCTGAGCCTATCCTAATACCATTTATTATTCTTATCCTAAGGTTCTATCTTTAATTTGCTATAGGCTAATTCCCTCTCCACCCTCGAAGAAGTTTGAATAAGCTGGCTACTAACCTTCGTAAGCTATTCCTCCAGTCGCTTAACCTTAAGTCCCCACTGTTCATCAGTTTCCCTCAGTCTGCTACTAACCCTAAACAGTTATAGTGAGTACACCTCCTTCTCCTAATTAAATTTGAATTTAATCGACTGCATTTACTCCTGAAGCCTACTCGTTTCTACCTCTAGATACTCATTCTCCGACGTTTTGAATGCTAACTATTGCTACCGATCGTCAATTAAGTATTTGAGTTTTTATACCTCACCCCTCATAGTTTAGAGCTCTCCCTGATAGTATTTTATTCGTTAGGTGTACTCAGCATCCAGATGCTTCAACTTACTCAGTTAGTTCCGCTGATTTTATGCTATCCTCTGCTAGTACTAGTTACGCTGTTGCATCTGACCCTACTTCAGCTGCTTATTCTCGAATTCAATATGCAGATACTTGTTTCTCAGCTACTAGTTGTTCCGATGTAGTGCCTCCAGTCCCTTCTATTCTACCTTCTTCATCGATTAGGCCTGTTACTCGTAGGTTCTCTTCCCTCTCAGTAGTTCTTTCTCAAGCTAAGCCCTATCATCTCTCGTCTGTTGCAGTTCCCTATCGAAAGCAGCAACCTTAAGTTCAGCATCCCTTATGCTTCTCTAATAAACAGCTTTTGTTTAGGAACTAAATCGATCCCTCTCTCTAATCTTCTCTTATAGCTCTGTCACCTTCCGATTGGCATCCAGAGCCTGTCTCTCAAACTCAATCATACGCATGTTCTAAGACAGCAGGTTAGAGTTGGTCTATTTGGACCTATCGAGGTCTGACCGAAGCCGAGTAGCCTAGTTCATGATGTCTACCAACTAAAGTTCGTACTTCTTTGCAACTTGTTCGGTTGATTGACTGTAATGAGCAATCGCCTAATCAACTGATGCCTGTCTTTACTATTAGAATGCAGCTCTCATTTATTAGTGGAGTCTCTAAACGTCTGCTCTGGAGTACACCAGTCCATCTTTATGCTTAACTTCGTCGAGCAGCTCCACTTGCTGGGTTTATAGCCTTTTAACAATAGCCTAGAGTTATTTGCATTTTTAATAAGAGCCTTTAAGTGCTGAATTCTCATATTCCAGCTTATTCAGGTTAGTCTTAAGTACCCTTGCCTCTATTTCCAACCTCTGTGCCTCTTCCATCAGTGTTTTATTCTGCTAATTAGCTTTCTGCAGTTTCTAATTCAGTTTCTTCGTATCCTCCACACTCATACTCGCACTAATGTTTAGTTTGTTCAAATTTAGCTATTGCTCATACTGCTGCTGCTTCATCTTCTCTATTTACTCCCTCCTTAAATGGAGCTCTGCAGCTTTAGCCTCCAGTGCCTCAGCTGCTAGTCGCATCTCCGATTCAAACGCTCCTGCTTTGTACCTGGTTCGATCAAGTTCATCTGCCAGTTACCTTGAGTGAGATTTGAGAGTGGTTATTTCCTCCTAATAGTCCTTAACTGTCTTTTTGATCGATTCTATCTGGGTAACGTACTAGCTCAGCTTATGCGAGTATTACTAACCGAGATTACTGACGGCTTATCGCTTTTGTTACTAGTTTTGGACGAGTTTTATTTATAGCCCTTTTATTATACTGTCTCTTTCCTCTAGTGCTTTCTAAAGTCTTCTCCTATTTTACTAACTCCTTTATAAATTCAGTTTAAGAGTCTTGCTGCTCGACGCCTGGTCTTCCTCGTGCTCATTCGCCTTACTTTTGAACCTTTCCAGCTATCTCATGATCTTCTTCATCTATTGTTAGTGGAGTGCAGCCCCCTTATCTAGTTTATCTATCTGTTAAAGCAACTATTTTCTCTCTTTCTAGGCTTACTCTTTTGAATAGGACTGCCTTCTGGTTTATTAAGTCTGTCTCTTAAGTTCATTCTGTAACCTAGCAATCTGTTCCAATTTTTAATCATTATCTTTCAGCAGCTTCTAATAGTTGCGTTTTAGTTAGTCGTTGCTCTTACCCAGTGCACTTACTTTGTCATCTAAGTCGCATACTTGTTTGGAAGCGTCAAAATGGCGTTTCTTTACCAACCTTAACTCATCCGAAACGAGTTCTCCTTGTTACTTATGAGCTAGACCCTCCCTCAGCTGTTGCATGACCCTTTTATTCAATTCCTCTACTATCTTCTAGTGCTACTGACTGAACGTCTTAAGTTTCTACTGTACCTGAGATACTCTTCCTTCCGATTCTTCATACTGTCTTTCCCCAGCAGCTATCTTCTTCTTCAAATTGCGTATCTCTGAGTCCTTTTCCTCCACTTAATTTTTACACTCCTACTGTACCCTCGCCATTCTTTTCTTCAGGTCCTCCATTTCGGTTTATGAGTTCTTAGCTGCATACTCCGATTTGAGTTTACCTTGGGTTATCTAATGTACCATCTTCTGTAGAGATTCCAGTTAGTTAGTTTTTTACTTTAGGAGTCGCTCCAAATTAGTCTTCATTTATTTGTGGTCGACAGTCTTCATGTATTTCTACTTCTTCTCTTCCAACTATCGTTATAACTGGGCTCTAACTTCAGCTTATCGCTCACGCAGTTTGATTACCTATTTGGTCAGCTATTTTGCACGTTATTATGCAGGGTTGTCCTGGGTCTTCCTCGCCTCTCTGTCCAGGCTATCCTTCAGACTTCTGATCTCTCTATGATCCTCCTCCCTTCCTCTTTTGATATCATTGAGCTCCTTATCCTTGAGTTAGATGGTTGACTTGTATTTCTCCACCTACCTGACTAACCCTGCTGCCTAAGTATTGACTATTTTAAACTGCTCCTCAATTCTCTCTATTTTCGACAGCTTAATATTTATCTACTACACTAGCTTTGTCTAGTTCTACTTCATTCTGCTTACTCGCTCCACCAACTGAGACTCTCTCATCTCCAGTTCTTTTGAGGAGTATTTAGCTTAGATCTGCTTTTCTCTAAAGTCCACCACCTGTTTCTGAAGCTATTTCAATTGCCTCTCTAAGTCTTTTTATCTATATTAGTGCTGTTTGGAGGTTTCAATGGCTTGTGCTAGTTCAGCCGACAGTCTTCTCACATTGTTTTCAGCTTAATTGTAAGCTTAGTCTTTGAATTTAAGCATTTTATCCATTTATCTTATCTGGGCATTAAGATCTAAGTTCGATTTCTTAAGGTCCGACTCATGAGGGTCAATTATCTGTGAGTTTAAGCTTGCCTCCTTTAATTCAGATAACATCTGATTCAATCTGAAATTCTAAGTCTATGCTTCCATAAGCTTCTTCTGGAGCTAGGCGACCTGGTCAGATTGGCCTTTGGGTGAGCTAGGTTTAGACTGATGTGGGGTGGCTTTGCGGGACTCCGAGTTCCGAGCTTTACGTTAGGCAGCTGCTAGCTACGCCTCCACCCTTTCGATATGCTACTCCTTTTACGTAAGTTTTCTTAAAAACTCTGTTCTTTAGAGTTAGTGATCGTAGTTCTGGGATATTATTACCTGCTTTAGATTTTAAACGGATTCGACTGAGTTCTCAGGCAGTTTTACGCTCTTGCTGCCCTGCTACTTTAATGATTTTGTCTGCTTATACGATGGGTGTAGGAGGTGTTTATCTTTAACTAGGTGTTAGAGCTCATTTATTACACGCTATTGCTCAGCCTTCTAACGGTTAAGCTTAGTAATCGCTTTATCCTTCTCCAAAATACTCAGTTTAAGAGGCTTACCAGCATTTAAAGCTGGATCTTCATAACCTTTTATAAGGATATCCTTTTAGTCAAGGAGTTGACTCAACTAACCAATCTCCTTTCTAGCCTAGCTGAGTTGGGCCTTTAGATTTTCAGCAACTTCTGAAGATATCTCCGAAAAGTGACTCCGATCCTGTAAGGAACCCAACAGTTCATTAAGTTTATCCCTTTCTTGGGCACTGCTAGTAGCTTTACGCACTTGATTGATTTGTTGCTGATGTTCCAGCTTTAGCTTTCTAATCTATTCGTCTTTCTCATCCAATTTAATAGTCAACTGTTCAATATCCAGCAACCTTGGGTCGTTCCTAATGCTATTCTCGTAAAGAGCAATGTGATGCTTAAGCTAATTGATTTCCTGAGCATGTTCCTCCTCTTTATGCTTAGCTTTGAGGTTCTCCAACTATTGGAATCTCTCCATTTCCCTCAGTTTCAGCTCCTGCTCATAGACCTGCTTCTCAAACTCCATAAGTTTAGACTCCTTCTCAACTAAATCCTTATAGTGCTATTCACTCAGCCTATTCATCTAGTCTATTTTCTGCTAGCTGGTCTCTATTTGTGTCTTCTGGTTGTCTACCATCCATTTCTGCTAATCATTCGTTGCTTGTAGCCTGGCTATATCAGCCTACAATTATTCTATTTTGGCTGCCTGATAGTTTATCTAATCGTGATTGGTTTTGGCCTCTTTCTATGAATCTTCCAGTTGAGCCTTAAGCTCATTCACATCTGCCCTCAGATCCTCCTCCATTTTTCTCCACCTATCCTGTTACCTATTGAGCTAGTCAACCTTAAATCCTACCTAAACTTCTAACTGACTGATTTTGGATCTTGCGTCGTCATACATCTGCTTATGGCGCTATAAACTGTCGGAGAATTACCTCAGCGACACTAAAGCAGCATTTTTCTACTCTAGCAGCTACTCTAATCTATTCTTGGTGGTTCCCTCTTTCTGTTGGTTCTATAAAGCGAACATCCTCTGGCTACCCAGTACATTGTCGATGCTCTCCACCGTTTACTTCAGTTTAGTTGTCTACTCCTATTTTATCTTTAAGGCTTTCTATAACTAAACAACCTTAATATCCTTCTGCGTCAATTAAATGTTTCTTTTCTACATCTATTGAGTTAGGTTTGCACTCAGCTGTTGCAGCCTCTTTCCAAGATCAGCTGAGGTTCCCTTAAATTCTTTCTGAGAATAGATACCCTATTTCTAATAGCGATCCTATCCAGGCGGTTTCAAAAATGGGGAATTTATGCTAGTTACTGATGTCACCACACCTACCAGCTAGTTCTGACATTTCATCATCTGTAGCTACAGCCCAGTTATCACCTCCTGTACCCTTCTCTACTCACCCATTTTCTCCAACAGTGCCTGTCTCAGTTGCTCCTACCTCTATTCCAGTTCTCCCCGTATCCGCTAGTTTTATTTCCTCAACATCATCACAGTTTCCTGGTTCTGGCTGTTACTTTCCCTTAACTCTCTAATCTCTGCCTTCTGATCTGCTATCTCCCTCATACACTCATTATGCTACTAATTGGCTATCGACACCAATCTCTCTATCTCCTCTTAATAGATATTCTACCTAATCTTCATCTTCTTCTCAAAGAAACTCTTCGCTTGTCTTACCTACCTCATCGCATTCTTCTATTTTTCTCTCGCCTCCGTCTCCACCTCCCTCAGTTTCAGTGTAAGCTTGTAAGAGTCGTTGCGTAGCTTACTATTGAGGTACTCCAGACCCTCTATCTCTTTCTTAAGTATAAAATATTCGTCTTTGTTCTCGTATTCTATCGCTGGCTCTTCGTAATCGCTAATCTCCCTCTGTTCTACCTCCTCTTCCGACTATTCAATCTCCTGAGTGTTGAATCTAAACTCATTGAGCTCCATTATAAACTGATGATGCCCTCTAAAGTTTATTCTGGCACCCAGTTGGGGAAAACTGATGGTGAACTACTTTGAGGCTGCAATAAGCATCTCTAGAAGGTTGAACTTAGTTTGGGTTAAGATGCTTTTACGGTCCATCTCGTACTCGTATATGGTAAAGGTGCTCTGAATGGCAACTATCGTACATACTTCGGCAGGAACTCTCCTGAGCGAGGGTTTTTATAGAGCTTGAAGGTCTGGTGGAGGGATTATTGGAGGACGATAAGGCCCTTTCCAGTAAACCTTTACGTTTAGGCATTTTTCTTACCTACATATCCTCACTCTTACCTTTTCGCCACCCAACCGCCAGGTGTTTGGACTTGCGTAGATTGATTTATAGTTTTTAGAGGAACACCTCGAACTTATAGAGGTAGGTTAGATAGTCCATATTAAATTATATTGATAAGATTATCATAAGAGCTCACTTGCATACGTTAGTCCGGCTCTTCAATTGGTAGATATTGGCTCCAAACAGTAGTTTAAGCAGAATTGCACTTGAATTGGGAAAAGGTTGAATTAAATTTTAACTAACTGGTACTTTCCTAAGCAATAACCAATAATACATAGTCTATTTCGAGGCAACACAGTACAATTTACTACCATATAGCAATTCACTTCGAGATGTTTGGTTCTATCGGGTTATTGCATTGATATATAGGCTAAGCAAGCGAAACTTCAAACAAAGTTTAGATAAGGTTCTTCTCACTCTCAGCCTTCCTTTATAATCGAATAGTACTATAAACTCGTACGAACCAAGAGCTAGTATCTGCTCTTTGACTTTAAACTATTTGACTCCCCATCCTAAATCAACTCCATCAGCTTTAATTCGAAGCTGTTACCAATAATAGGGCAAACAAATGAGTGTATTGATTAGGCGATGAGATTGAGTTTAAATATAAGCACATCAGAATATGCTCATCTTGTTGGCGATCCCCAAAGCGTCACTCTCAGGTGCCAGTCTGATATAGGCTTTCTTTTTGCCATCTGGGCGCACCAGGGTGTTCACTGATCTGACCTTCCCCTTGTAGATCTCAGTGAATGCCTTCTTGATCTGTTGTTTGTTGGCCCTGGGATTAACAATGAACACAAGGGTGTTCTGATCCTCCATCTTCTTCATACACTTCTCAGTAGTGAGTGGGGCGATTAAGGTGGTATAGTTGTCATGCTTAGGCTGAAGGCCAAGAACAGTTGTTCCTCTAGCATACTTTGGTTTGCTAGCGAGCATAAGAGTCTTGGGAAGGAAGAATCTAGGCTTGGTGCGGATTCTGTATTTCCTCTGTTGGACACCCTTCTTGGTGGACTTGGAGGCGTTTTTGGCCTTCTGAATTTGTTTTGTTTTGTCCATACGAATATTTAATATTTCTAATTTATTAATTAATGTTGAATTTAAACTGGCTACTCATATGATATTGCTTCCCTTAATTAACTATTGTGCCTGGATTATTATTTGAGGAAACTATTATTAATATAATGGCTGTCGTCTAGGGAATCATCACTTATGCTGTTGGCCTCCTACTAATTGCAGGGTACTACTTCGCCAAGAAGTTGGGAGATAAGGATCAAAGTTAGTTAAAACAGGATGACCCTAACTATACGAGCATGATAGAGGACTGAGCACTATGATCATTATGCATAAAAATTCAACTCTGTTGCATCTATGCACGATTTGAGTGTTGTTTGTTCGACGTATCAAAGCCAGATTAAACAGGCATTATTTTAAGTTATGGGTTGCAATGTTGGGCTTTTAATAAATAGATTTTTGATGTTGTTTAAGTGCTAATTGCCTACCTCCTTCTGAAGCGATCAAATTATGACGAGACGATGAACACTAATCTGCTCCACACTTACAATTCCTTCTCTAAATACGAATTCAATCTTTAAACAATCAAATTCGAATAGGTAGGTAATACAATTTTGATTCTTTTACTCGAACTTCCATATCGAAGTCTGAGTGGCTGTCAGTGTGTATTATAAATAGGATATAATCAATTAATTTATGAAGCTGTTTTCACCAGAGAACAACTATAAGGCCAACCGCCTCATAGCCACAGCCAATTTCGCCGAGGTTAGCCTCGAATTGGCACCTACTTCCTACGTCATAACCGACGGGAAGTTTATGGAACAGTATCCCTACGCCACACTTCCCGCTCTGGAACTCAATGGAAAATATGTATTCGGGTGCTCAACCATCAGCAGACTCATTGCAAACCGACCGTAGAGCAAGCTCAGTTAGCCGGCGGTAGGCACAATCTAAAGGGTAAAGATGGTGGAAAAGTTAGGCTCGGCTAGATCAGTGGCTATAGTTTATTGAAGGAGACCTTGAGAAAGTTGTCTCTCGATTGTTTGTTCAGGCAACCGGAGTGGCACCCTACCAGGAATAGAAATTCGGTGCTTGGAGAAAGGAGCTGGATTCCAAAGTCAGCATAATAAACAACCACCTCAGACTAAATACCTTTTTAGTAGGAGATGAAGTCACCACGGCCGATATCTCTCTAGCCAGCATAATGGTGTTCGTTTTTGAGTAAGTTGTAGTTTACGTAGGAAGCTGTTTGATCAAGAATATAGGAAGAATGTTCCACATCTGACGAGATGGTTTATGCATATGGTGAGCCTAACACCTTTTGTGAAAGCATTTGGAAAGATACACTTGTTAAAGGAACCATACAAACCTTCGATCGTTTGAGTTGATAATTATTGACTTAATTCAGTATTTGGGTATTATATGCTCATGAATGCTGAACAATCAGCGATAAAAGCTGTAGTAAATTTCTAAAGTATCATTAATTCGACTGGAATCAACTTATTTTTCAAGTTTGAATTTAGAGTTAAATATGTGCATAGTTATCTTTGCATCATTTCATACTGGCCTTATCATAAGCCAGCGGTTGCTAATTTATTCGGATTCTGATATAGATCAGTTAACAGCAAACTGTTTTATAAGTTAACTATGTTTCCAATATTATTTTAACATATTTTAATAGGAGTAATCAGTTGATAAACGAAGGAAATCGTGTGCATGACGTGGTTTAATATCAACTAACGAGGATTGCACGACAAAAGATTGATCACATATTTAGTCAATAATTGAATTTAAATTAATACAAAAACATAGGCTACAACCAGTTATTGAAATAATAATAATGCTCAAAAATATGCTCACTGGGTAGCTACAACCCGGCCCAAACTACATCGTCCCCATCTCATGGTATTCCTTACTACAACTAGGTACACCGCTATCCAATAGCTCACCATCGACTAGCCAGACACCCTCCTCGGCTCTTCCCTTCCACCTCTCGAATATTCTTCTCTTGCGTACTATCTCCTTAACCCAGATAGTTTGACCTCTTGTTCTACAGGGACCTATTCGCAGAAATCCAAGCATTTTCTTGCTGCACCCCTTCTAGTGTCTCAGTAGGGTTGCAGCTGCGTCCTGAAGCTGAATACGAGTAGGATTTTGAGGTGGTTTATCCTGCTGCTTGGAGATTACTTATGGAGAATGGAGTGAAGAGCTAAGTGTAAGAGATCCAGGTGTACTGCATGGGATTCCTGCAACTGCACTATTAGCAAGACGAGTAGGAGCAGGTGAAGACTGTCGATGAGACGGTAATGCCTTTGCCTGAAGTGATGCTTAGGATAGTGATTGAACAGAGACAGAAGTACCACTTTCATATAGCTTACTTTCCCAAGAATATGTTGCTACCGGATGCAATCACTGGTTTCATGAATGCTTTAGGCTATCGAAATAGGGAGAAATGGGAAATAAGGTAAGTCGACCAATCTGTAAGTTTCAAAGTTGCACAGCTCCCTGAAAAGAGGCTCTGTGATACGTCGTTTCCGGCTACAGTGCTGAGAGTTAGCCCTTTTGAATTTAATGGCTAGTTCACCGAGCTGCAGACTCTTAAGAAGTAAGTCTCAGTGAATTCCCGCACTTATCCAATAAACGGTTCAATAGAAATATTCATAGAAAACTACCAAACTAGACGTCCTAATATTATGAATGAGTTGTAGGAAATAGAGGAGAGAGCAGCCGAAGACTATCCTTCAGGGTCCAATATCGCTGTCAAAGACATCTTCGAAGACGATATATCTAATCCTCGAGACCAGGCAGCGGTTGCTGAGGAGAGTTGGATGGATGTAATACATAATGACGCTGACAGGCAGGCGAATAGCAATTAGCTGTATATTAACGGGATGCCTGTGGAGGAATGCATAGGGAATTCTCCTCCTCGGTCGGACTCTGGAAGGAATACTCATCTGCAAGTGGAGGGAGTCAGGCTACACCCACGACAGAACAACATAATATTAAAACAGCCAACCTACTAAAATAAAATCATCGATGTGGATCAATATCTGACCACGAAAACCTTTACAATAACTAAGAGCATGGCACTTTAGATGGAAAGAGAGGCTAGAGAGTTACCGCTTATCTGTACGGACAACATGAGCTGCATAGAGTTCATGCAGAGTAGCTTGAATTAGTTAGCCTAGTAGATTCTAGGAATTAAAAAAGAGCATTCGTCAACCAAGTATGAATCTATTTGAACAGTATAGATATTTGATTAAAGATTTCCACTTGCTATTCTTT